>JAJMAP010000012.1:0-287741 GCA_030572695.1 Scheffersomyces illinoinensis
ATAGTCCTTGTTGTCGTTCCAGTCCATGGAGTTGTAAAAGTCGTAGTTGGAACAGGAGTATCGATTTCAACTGTTATAGTATCGCCACTGGATGATGGAGTATGAGTAATAGTCCTTGTTGTCGTTCCAGTCCATGGAGTTGTAAAAGTCGTAGTTGGAACAGGAGTATCGATTTCAACTGTGATCGTATCGCCACTGGATGATGGAGTATGAGTAATAGTCCTTGTTGTCGTTCCAGTCCATGGAGTTGTAAAAGTAGTAGTTGGAACAGGAGTATCGATTTCAACTGTGATCGTATCACCGTCGGACGATGGAGTATGAGTGATAGTCCTTGTTGTCGATCCGGTCCATGGAGTAGTGAAGGTGACTGTGGGTGGTACATATGGGCAACTGCTTCCCACATCTAAAAAGCTGAAAATTGTGTCTTCGAAGTCTGTAATTCTAATTCCGCTAGGAGTAGTAATAACCAAATCCAAGGCGGCTGGACCAGCCGTATTAACGAAAGAAATTCTAATAGGATAGTAGAAGCCTGCCGTAAGCCTTTGAGGTTCAGATAAAATATTAGGTAAACTTCCATTGAACTCTTCGTTAGAAAATAGAGTGAATTCACCATCGTTAGATAAAATCTGCGTATTGCAACATTCAAATGCCTGCCCTGCTCCGAACGTAACAACTGCTCCATTATCAGCAGTGACTTCAATTGCAAATTCCCCAGTTTCTGGAGCTAAGAAGTATCCTGTCAACTCAAGTGTAAAATTGGAAACCGAGGTGAATACACCATAAACATAGTCGGATGCCAAGTCTTCCCATTGAATAAGGTAAGGGTCTGTTTTATAACCATACGAGAAAGCTGGTACAGTTACACCAGATGTGGCTCCCTGAATTGGCGTGTTCCTGTAACCAGTTAACAAGTAATTTATATTTGAGTCTGGGAAATACGCATCTTCAGGGTTATAATTTGGAGCACCATCAACATAGGCATTTTCATATGGATAAAACGTAGCTCTGAATCCCGGGCTTGATGTTCTTATGTCAGGAACACAAGCACCAGGATCTGCTCCAAGTGTTAGATTTAGTATGAAACCAAAAATCAAAAAGCAAATTGGCCGAATTGTCATTTTTCTTTTTCCAATTTTGCTTACTTGGTTGACAAAAATCATACCCAAATAAGCGAGCTATGAAGACAGTTTTATATTCTCCAGTATTTGGTTTTCTTTTGTTAGGAGTTCGTATTCGAGTAATGGAATGAAGCTATTCTTGCCGATGAGGCATACCTAAGCAGATACCTAACCAAGCCAAATGGAAACATGAATAAATATTTTGTAATAATTTTTTTTGCTTCTATGTCCCAAATTCTAAGAGAAGACTATACTAGCCTTCAGAATTTTCACATTCTTCGGAACGATTTCATACTTTCTGAATCTATCAAATACTTTTGAATTAAATAGAATGGAAGTAATTTCATTTTAATGAGGCACATATGCACAGACTCTTGACTTAGAAATATGCAGCAAGGGTTCTATATTTTATGAGCTAATTCTATTTTAGACTTCTAATGTCCTTAATTTGCTTAAACAATACCAAGTCGATTTCATATCTTCTAGATTCCACTCATATTTGCAGTCGTGCATGAAAAGACCCTGTTGCCTTACTGGATATGCTTCTATGAATTCTGGTTTCTTATATTGTCTTTGAATTCACTTGGAATCCATTAATAGCGATTTCCTTATTAAGGAAAACCAATAAATCACAAAATACGATCACAAGAAGAATTATTTGTGCTTTATTCTATCAATTGGATAATTAGGTACTTTTCTGTTCTGTATGTCACATGTTCTTATACTCTTGCTTGTTCATCAAAATAGGAAAGATGCCTTGTACAAACAAATCAGTGTTAAAATTTGCAAATTCCAATATGGAATTTCAGACTTCAGAACAACTGGATTCGTTCACAATATTGACCTTTTACCTACATAAATATATGCATCCCATAAATCTAAATTAATTACTGTATCAAAATATAGCAACTTAAAGAAGTTTGAATTAGTCTGCTTTCGGAACACTACGAATTTGTTGGCAGGGTTCTCGTATTCACAACCGAATATTTATGCATGGTCTAAACCCCAACCGTTAGTACCGTAACTCTTGAACAATAAGCGATTTTATTGGAAATACTACTCGCAGCCAAAATTTCAACTTAGTTTAGACTAGTACTAAATTTCTAACTAACTTTTTTTTTGGCTCACTAAAACTATAAATAATACAGTACAATTTTTTTCAAAAATTTTTTTTCCGATATATTTCGACAAAGTTTAGTAGCAATTCCAAGAAATAGGAACTACCTAAGGAATTTTTAAAAATGTCTTCCTTTTCTATTAAGCACTTAACGCATTTTTTCAAAGTATACTTGTTGGGAGGAACCTAGTTGAATGATCCATAATTCCAAATGAAGCCCAGAAAATGAATTAACACACCATGCAAAAGATTATAATACTTTGAATGTATTCGATCACATGCACAAATGAAAGTTCTCTCTCGTATATTAGAAATAGCATTATCTGTCTTGGAAACTATTCTATCCATACTCATCACAGGAAATACAACCAATTATAGTATAATATCTTAGCTTTTGAAAGTTTTTGAGAAAGTCCCTTAGGTGAAGCTATTAGAGTCACTCAGCCTTCAGCTTCATCGTCATACGGTTGAAGCCATATGTGAGGTTGGGAACCTTATCTTCTTAGTGAGGAGATTCAAATGGCGGTCTAAAGAGAGAGGAAATGTAGTTGGAATATCAGTTAGAACAAAATCTCTGTCGAAGTACAAAGTTTAATGCCCATTTGTTGTGACGAGGTTATATAGAAAGCAAATGCTGGTTTTTATGAACAGCCTTGTTCTGTTTCTCCATGTATCATCTATTTTTAATACCTACACACAAGATTAGATCAACCCCACTAAGTCCTTAAGCTCACCATTCTTCCGTTGTTATTTAGCGAATAGACATAAGAACATATCAAATGGTGATATGCTTTTGAATATAAAATGCTATTGCTCACAAAATAGTAATTTTAGAATTGTGTGGCTGTCTTCATAGATAGTAAAGTGTGGTTACTTGATCATCGATTACCAGCGTATAAGATCTATTTCTCTGGTTAGGTTTGCTGACAAGGGTCTTTGTGAAACGAACTATATACACAATTTCAGACGATTGTTGGATATTTCAAATAAGTTTCTAGAACAAGAGCTGTACAGTTGAGAAGAATATAGCTTCCTTCCAAAAAAAACTTCTGCTAGCTTGGGCGTAGGATTCGCATTGCATATGGATTTCGTAGTTGAAGCCAACTATACAATTGCACAGCAACCTGCAGCAATCCTGTGTACAAGCTAGCATATCAAAGCTTACCACGCAACCTGCCTCCTCATATCCACCAGAATATATCTTCTCATGGAAAAAGAATCCCTCAGTCTGTTCGCTAGCGAAACATTTTTCCATCTATTGACATGTTATAATTTTTTGTATATGATAAATTAGCTTCATGACATCTTGAGAAAATGTAGTAGCTAACCGGTTGCGACAGAAGCTTTAGATTTCATATATTAAGTGCTATTATGGTAAGTGAAAAGTTCTATCCATTTGCTGCGTTCTATTCTGTGCACTTGACCCAATACTATATCCTACTGTTTATCTTGAAGGTTAGAAAGGTCATAAAGTTCCATATAGCTTTAAGGAAGGCTACCGTTAACAATGCTTTTGCTGAAATTTACGTAATGAAATGTCACCAATATGAGATGACTGGACAAACAAACAAATTGATGATATTAGTCTACTTCATCTGAGATTATAGCTTTGAATCCATGATTATGATAAAGTATTCATCCGTTATTCATTGGATTTGTCATGTATTGACTTTCATACCGCAGTCATACAAAGTCTCGCATGTCTATACCCACTTTTGTATATGGGTTTACCACTTGTCACAATCAGATATTATCATTCTTCACTTCAAAGAGAATATAAAGTCTCCGGTTTCGTTAGGTTTGCAACTGAGCGAGCTGATTTAAAGATAAAATTGTTCTACTATTCGAAAACGAAGGGAACTTAGATGCCTTGAAGAGCCGTCCAATAATAAGTATTACATCATATTCACAGTTCTCTAGCCAAATCCAAGAGAAGTAGATCTTAATTTTTGCAATCGATTGGCAACAGACAAGTATTTGGGTTCCACAAGCAAGGGAGCACTTCAGATCAAGAGAGTAATATTGACGATCTCGTGTTGCTATTGGGTCTTCAGAGGAGATTTCCAATAATTATGTTTATAAACCTGGAATCCTGTCACTTCTGAGCAAAGCAAACAAGTTACATTAGCAACATATTGGGCTCCCAAGAAAGCCGGATTGGAGGTATGGAAGTTAGTTGAAAAGAAGGAGCCGAACCCCACTCTTTACTCTACAGTACATTTGGTCATCAAGTTAACGACGAAGAAGTTTAGGATAATTTGAATGAATCAATCGAGATTTTAAAGGCTGATATTTCACAACCAATGAAAATGAAGTCCAGAAACGTTGAACGTGGACCATTCTCTTTTGGAAAAGGGTCAGCGATTCACCAATATCACAGTAGGATACAGTGATGAACGATTGGAACATTATTAGAAAGAATTTTGCAAACATCAGAGAAGGATTTATATTGAAACATTGATGATAACTACTTTTGGTATTGAATGGTAGCAGTGATGAGATAGGTCTCTAGTATGATCTTAAAGGTTGAATTATTGACCGTACGGGTCGAACTTGACTTTTGGAATATTTTCTTGCTCCTAGAATTAGTTAAAATTTTCTTTTATAGAATCTGAATATTCGTTAATTGACTTCAACGTTGATTGCCATAATATGTAGAGTAGCTGTGAAAAATTATGTTGTATTCTTTTCCGAAGAAATCTTCAACGCCCAAAAAACAGTGTGATTTCAAATTTGGGGATTTATACATCGGCATCAATGCCAAAAATATCTATCCCAATAATTTTGCATATGCCCTTTGTTGACCGGTTTATTCAATCCTCGATTTTACTATGTTTGATAGACAAAACCTCCTTCTATAAAGTACCTCTACAACTGTGCACGTTCCACTGATCTTCGCTGTACTCCCGCTATAACATTTATCCGCTAAAGTTTGTAACGACCATTTGATTAATGAGGACCGGGACAAAGTTCCGATAAGCAGATCCCGCTAATACAAATCAGGCTCCTCCGTACATTTTTGGCTAATAAGTTAAAATAAGAGATTGTTGATTCAAGATGGCCCCTTATGAAATTCGTCTCACTACAAGCAAAGACGCTTACTATTTACATTCCGCTCTATATGTAGCATTCGGTAGTAGTATTCTCCAGCTTTTCCAGTGTTTCTTTTATATGCAGCACACCAGCATTGCAGTAGCCTAACGTAGTTGGAGATCGATCTTGCACCATTTGCGCCAAAGCTTTTTCCCGAGCTCCTCCCTTTATCATTTAGCTGCTCTCGGGGTTGTAATTTACATAACTGGTGAATATAAAAGTATTGTGCAATTAGCATTTGTTCCGGAATATACCTAGTTCATTCAGAAAGTAAATCTCTGTTTTTTTTTCCACTCTTCAGTACCCTGGAAGTAATGTCGGCTGCTAGTCGAACATACCCCAGTGTTATCGAAGGAAAGGATTTCCACAGCAATGAAAAACATCCAGTATACTCCCATGTCAGCCAGAGAGAAGTAATTCACTACTTCTCCTACTTAACTGATATCAAGATGGCAGTTTCGAAAATCGCTGCTGATGCTGACGAAGGGTTTGAAGAATGGTCTTCCATGGCTTATCAAGAAAGAGTGAAGATTTTCGAGGTGGCTGCTACTTTGCTTGCTGAAAGAAGGGAAGAGTTGATAGCCTCTCACAAAAATATTGGTGGCCCTACCTGGTTTTCCCATGTGAATGCTGATGAAATCATCTCACAATTGAAGGAGTATACTGCACTTCTCTCTAGACCTACTGGTTTAGTGGCCCAAACTGCTCATTCTGATCTCGCACTCGCTGTCAGACAGCCAATAGGTCCTGTTCTCGCCATTGCTCCCTGGAATGCTCCCGTCCTTTTGGCAGGTAGAGCTATAGTGGCTCCGTTGGCTGCGGGCTGTTCTGTCATCCTTAAAGCATCTGAAAAGGCTCCAGAATCTGCATACCTTGTTGTAAAGACCTTCATTGATGCCGGTATCCCGCCAAAGGCATTGCAATTGGTCTTCATCAAACCAGATGACAACCCAGAATTTATCAACTCCATATTGGACACTGGTTTGATCAAAAAGATCAACTTCACTGGCTCTACAATGGTGGGCAAGAAGATCGCTGAAGCTGCTAGTAAGCACTTAGTGCCATATCTTATGGAATTAGGTGGAAAGAACGTGTCTATCGTTGAAAAGGATGCTGACTTAGCGAGGGCCGCTAAAACTATAATCTGGAGTTCGTGGTCGCACAAGGGCCAAATATGCATGAGTACTGACAAGGTCTTCGTTGATGAAAGCATCTACGACAAATTCGTTGCTCAGTTAAGAGAATCTGCCAATGAGATCGTCAAGGACCCCGACTACGCAATTTCTCAAAGAGATATTACATTCAAGAGAAACCTTGTTAAGTTGGTTAAGAATGCATTAGACTTGGGTGCAAACTTGATATTTGGCAAATTTAATGACCATTTGGACAGCGGTTCATTCAGTCCATTGATCTTGGAAAAGGTCACTTCAAACATGTTGCTTGATTCTACAGAATCATTCGGGCCCTTGTTCGCTGTGTATAAATATTCAGATACAATCAAACTTGTCAAGGAATTAAACAGAGCTGATTATGGATTGAAGGCTTCAATTTGGTCCCAAAATGTTTTGCAAGCCTTGGAAACAGCTAAAAGGATACATGTAGGTGGTGTACACATCAATAGTTCTACGATTCACGACGAAGCGACTCTACCACATGGCGGCGTTAAGTCAAGTGGTGCAGGAAGATTCAACTCTATATGGGGTATTGACGATTTTTCTATTACTAAGACAATTACTCTTAGTCAGTAACCTACGAATTATTTTAGATCTTAAATTAACTAATATTATTTCTATTGGTCAATTAGAGGAGCGTCGTACTTGATACTTTTGTAATCCCAATAAAATGTAAGATCCAGCGGAGATCCACTTTCAGGGCCGCATTGGGAAGCAAAGTCTTGATATTTCAAACGATTGTGAATGTATTTTTCGTAATCTTTGAATTCACAGCCAAACCCGGGACCATGAGAACAATCTTTTATTGGTATCACAGCATCATTCACAATGTAACGGACATAAGATTTGTCACCACATTGGTACTTTTCTGTATATATTCTAGCACCTTGCGGTAGCAATTCAGCTGAACTGTATTCATTGGGGAATGGAACATGTGTTGAAGGCAATTGTTCTGTTACATCACTAATTCCAAGTGAACTTAAGAACATTTCGATGTCCGTATCATGAGTAAATGATAGCCAGATCTTATTATCGGCCACATCATTTCTAAGCAATTTGAGGAATGCTCTAACCATAGCTGACCCTACCGTACGCGTCAAGGGATTGCCTGGACCTGTTGTATAATAGTTTCCCAAGTCTGTTCGATACGAGCTTTTGATGAACTCTTCGTTGGTGAACAAGCCGCAAAAAGGCGAGGATCCTTTCACATTGATCTCAAAAGCACACCAGAGAAATAGGGACGACACGTCATCGACAGTAATAGTCAAAGATGGATTTTCTCTCTTGAATCTTTTTAGAATGTCAGACAAGTAAGAGAGATCGTATTGGCCAATCTTGTCCTTGTTAACTTCGTTATCGAACTTGCTACAGGCATATCTTGGAGTCAAGGAGTTCAACCCCATGCTGCTATCTTCGCTCACTATAACGAAATCCACGAGCTCATCCTTATAAGAATTACCAAGAAAACCTCGCACAAAGAAATCAGCACTCTGATGGCATCTTTGGGAATTTGATGTGAAAACAGGTACAACAGCACCCTTCTTATACAATCTTCCATACTTCTTCCTGAAAGCAGCACCATGCCTCAATTCATCTGAAGTACCAGAGTAAGGGCCCTTTGAGTTCCATGGTGCTGTTTCCTTTTCATAGTTTTGCTTGTCTGCAACGAAATATTTATACTCATTGAGAAATGACAATGAGCCTTTGAATGGCTCTATGTGACTCTTAAATTTCTCAAGCACCGATTCGAAATAGACCCCATCTCCTTTTGAAGGGTAACGTTCTCCATGTCTTGACAATAAATGCACTTGCTGTAAATTGCAATGTGGAGGAATATCCAGAGAGATTCCATACCCTTGTCTTTGGATATAAGGAGCAGATCCTCCCAAGTATCTGACTATATTGTACTGTTCTATCGAAGCTTGTTGAGGAGTAGCAACATCTTCATATACGGGACCATTTAGTAGAAGCCCATGCTGAAGAAGCTTGAATATAGCAACCATGGATTTAAAGCTGTTGGGTTTGGTGTTAAAGTACGGTTGATAAAAGAGCTGTAAAGTCGAATGCGTGATGTACAGAGACAAATTTAGGAAGTGAAATGGAAGAAAATATAAAAGTATAATATAACCAAATACAATGAGGTATAACTAATAATAAACAAGAATTGAATAGGAGAGCAGATGAATCTAGTAGCCATCGCAGAAAAGCTTTTCAAAGGAGTACTATTTTAGTATTTGGAAGTAATTTGATCATACCTGAAGAACGCACCTGTAGGCAGTGATTTTACCACCTAGATATATTGTGTTGAGTATCTAATACTACTCCAGGAGGAATACCAAATCAGATTATTCGTTCTTACTTCAACTTCTATCCTAAATGAGTGACATGATACCATCTCAATATATTGGAGGGCACACGATGTTGACTGGATAAATGATAGACCGATCAACTCATCATGCAAGAAGATACAAGAAATGGAATAGTTTACTTGTTCTTCTATTTTCCCGTACTCATTTACATTCACTTCATTCTGAGTTTACCTTATCGACCTGTTATCATGGCATACTTTTAATCGGGTAATATCCACTTATCCTGATCTGTATCAATGTACACACGTGCTGCACAATGGTAACAAAGGTTTCAACTACAAAATTCGGCTCCTATGTCTAGGGAATTTTCATACCGCAGAAATCGGCACCTTGATCCGTCTTTCATTCTAGCAATCATGCATTGCTCTATATATTCTAGTAAATAGTGATGCTTGTATAGTACATTTGTCTATTACTTTTTAACTCTATATTCTTCCTTTGGAGAAAACAAAATCTTTATATGCTTTTCCTTGTGGTGAATCAATTCTAAGAAGCCTTTCTCTACTCCATCCTCAAGATGAATCTTAGAAGTGATCAATAACTTAACTTCGTCAACTGGAATAGTGCCTTCGTGTAAAGCATTGACGACATCTATAAAATCGTCCTTGACAAAGCAAATTGATCCGGTGATGATCTTTTCGGCCCAGGTCGCCTCCATAGGAAAGTATGGAACTGACTTGTGAGCCCACACGGCAACATTGGTAGCCGTTCCTCTAATATTCAATGCTCTGAGACTGGTTTGGAAAGTAGCTGGCACACCAGAACAATCATATGAATGATTGAAGCCATAGCCGTTGGGTGATAACTTCCTCAACTCCTCCACACATTCATCAACAGATTTGCCGGTCGGATCAAAAACTGTGACCCCCAACTTTTCTGCCAATTGTCGTCTCGCCAAAGCAGGCTCAGAAACGACTATCTTGCCAGCTTTGTTTCCTTTCAATGCAAAAATGGTAGTCAACCCAATAGGGCCGCCTCCCAAGATCAAAGCACTTTGACCTTCTTGGAAGTGAGACACGCGAACTGCGTGCCAACTGACAGCAATTGGCTGGATTACAGCAGCCACATCCATCGGAATGATGTCTTCTTTAAACTTGATGGCTTTGCTAGCAGCTGTAACCAAGTATTCAGAACAACCTCCATTTGTAAAACCTAAGCCAGTCAAACCAAGATATGCACAGGCATTGTAGTGACCTTCGAGACAACTTCCACACTTGGGTTTGTTGAAGTTGGGCGAATCCGGGAACCGGTATCTGTCAAAACAGGTACCTGTGACTTCCACCACTACTTTGTCTCCAATCTGAAGGTTGTCAACTTCCGATCCGACCTCGTAAACTTCACCGCTGATTTCGTGGCCCATGCATTGCGGATATGGCAAATTAGAAACTTCGTTGTTGGTACCCTTCTTGGAGAAAAAAATCGGTCCATCGAGATACTCCTTCAAGTCAGAACCACAGATCCCACAGTAATGGACCTTAATCTTGACATCGTCAGGCCTGACAATCTGCGGCTCAGGGTAGTCCAGATGGTAGCGGACATCTTCCCTGTCATGATAAACTATGGCCTTCATTGTGTGTAAATAGGTGAGTTAGATAGAAAGTAAAGATAGTTTAAAATTGTAGTTTATTCGTCTTATTTAGGAACCAAAATAGGCTTTTAACTATGGCGAGTGTTAGGCTAGTATCGGCGATGCGGTAGTCTAAATATGAATCCTTGGAAAATTTCTTTGTACGTTTAGTGTGGTACGGTGACTTAAATTCAAAATCAAGGAAATGCCCCGAGACTTGGAGAAGCTACCATCAACTATTTATCCACCTCTTCCCTCAAAAGTGGAATTTTGTTCCCATGCCGACAGAATCTCCCCCAGCCCAAACTCGTCACTAATTTTCTGGTACCGCAGAGCCGCACAGTTCCAGGAAAAATAATCCTGCACCACGGCAAATATGTGTGATACGGTGGTGGAGGCATTAGAGGATGGAGGAGACATCAAGCTACTGCTATGGCTAGAAGAAGTCAATATCTCTCACAATAGAATAATAGCACAACTCTGATGACAGTGTCACTTGATGTTGTATGCTATCTGAAACACACCAACACAACTTCCTTAGCGTTAGCATTGAAGTGTCAATATTGTCAATACCCCAAAAATTTCTGCCTACCACGAGCTTAATCACAAAAATGGTAGCGCCACGCGACTTCATCGACAGTCGTACAATCTCTCTTCCGAGTACGACATTTTGTGAAGGGGAGCAACCAGTCACTATTTTGCAATTGTTCTATAGGCACAGCATCTGGATCATGAAAGTTACAATAAGTCGTACCATGTGAACATGATATATGGCGGGACCGTATCTTAACTTTCTGTTCCAACCAGCATTTCTTGAAGCAAGTTTTACAGTGGCCAGTGCAAGAAAATTAAGGATTCGTCAGTCTCGAAGGTCTCATATTCAGATAGTAATATATCAGTCCTGTAGTATGGATAGAAATCTGAATTGAACAAAGTATCCGTTATTTTGCATTTATCAACTCCACTAACACATCGATAACTTCCATCCAAAATCATTGCAGATATCGATCCAATCGATGCAGGCTGCACCTGTAGGGTTTCTTTTCCAACTTTCCTTGACAACGTCCCAGATACGCTTGACATTTCCAACATGATAATGGGAGTAGACCTTCTCGAAGATAGAATCGAGATTGAGTCTGTCAAACTTGTTGCAGCATGATATTCCACATATCAAAAGCGACATATTGAGTGAGCTTATGAGGACAGTATTAATAAGGTCATTAATGAGCGAAAGTGCCGAAACAAGGTAGTTCTGAACTTCGGCAGACATTGGCTGCGTTTGCTTAATGTAGATGGCAATGTACATTTTACCGGTGATTCGATATAGCTGGAATAATTGCAGATGGGATTCTCGTTCTTCATCAGACGAAAGCTGATTCAATTGCGACTGAATAGGCTCGCAGCAATTGATCTTATCTGTTAGTTCATGGTACTTTTCGTCTATTTTCTTGTAGTGGTTCAATCTGAACTGATTTAACGTAGAAAATACTTCAAGATTATCAGCCACATTTAATTTTTCATTGAGGTTCTCGCGTTCAGCTTTGAGCTCTACGTATACATTCATAATCTCTCCAAGAAGAAGATAGATTGGTTGAATACAGCCCTGGTAAGGATCGACACCGTACCCATCTGTTTCTAATAACTTGTTCACACAGAAGAGGTCATTGTAGTTGCTCATAGAGCATGTCGTACCTCGCAGAAGTGTTTCACTCGACATTATATCATGGAATTGGAAGTTAGCGATCATGAATTTGCAGTCGTTGGAGTAGTTAAAATCCTTGATGAACTTGAGGAAACCACCATAATTGCGCATCAAGTCTTCACATCTGCGGAAGAGCTCATGCCAGTTTCTGGTGTCTCCCGCGCACACCTGGATTCCGATCGTAATCAAATAGTAAGCTAGGGCAATAAAGAAGTCAAATTTGTCTGATGGGTTTTCGTTAACCACAATTCTGGCTTTAGTAATGTACTTATTGACCAAAGTCAAATCAGCATTAGGGTGGAAAAGTGCTCCCCAGGCAGCGAGAACGTTCAGAATAGCTTCGCTGGTGATGGACAAGGTGAAAAATGTCTTGAGAAAGTAATTCGACGACTGTGGGCTGATCGATAAAAGGTTGGCTACATTCACTTCAAAGTAGCTCAAGTAGAAAATACCAGTATCGTCAAGAAACAAGTTGAAAGGAGAAGATAAGGTGGTAAGCATCTGCGGTGTCAGTCTCTGCTCCAGGATGTAGAAGTTGGAGAGTTCAAAGTTTGATTCTTCCAAATGGTTAGAAGTATTTACATATGGTACTGAAGAAGAAATTAAGGAAGTCGAAGTTTCGCTCTCCAATGGCGTTTCCGACGGTATAGGAGACAACATAGAACCTAATGTCAGTATTATGGTTAACTCATTTGTTCTCTCCGATACCTGAAGAGCATTCAAGTTAAGGGAACATTCTGAACTATTTACAGGCTTCTTTTTCAGTATTCTTGCTTTAGCTGCCTTATTATTCCCTGGAACCTCATACTTCTTGATCTCCCATTCGCATTCGAGTCCCCTCCTCTCACAATAAATACAAGTTGGATGTGTTTCGTCACATTTCTTCTTTCTCGCTCTGCAAATCAAACAACCGGTTTTTGATCTCAGTCGTTTGGCACTAGCAGAAAAGGCTGTGATAGCCTCTGACCGGCCCGTCTGTGTTTTCCACTGCGCTAGCGACGACTTATCGATGCTGCTGAGAGTGGTATCGAGGGTGGAGAACATCCTAACGTTTCAAGTAAGTGAAAGTCTGTAGTTGCAACTTGACTCATCAGCTAATATCCGGAAAACTATCTTCATATGGTAGCGCGCATAATCAAAATGACAGTGTAGAGAAAAGAAGACAGCTGAGGCGGAGTGGGGGACCTTGATATTTGCGCTATGCGGGGGATTTCTTCATTAAACTTGACTTCTTGCTAGAATTTATCCTTGGTTCTTGTAACTGGCAGACGCCATATATTGGTAAACTTTTGAATAAAATTGAGACGTAGCTCACATTATACTGACTATACACTGCTTGTATGCCTATGTATTTTATCTGTATTTCTATATCTTGACTATAAATCTATTTGTCTCTTTCTTTTCTATTTCTTGGTACTAGCAGGTTCCCCCGCAGCGCAAAAAAGACGTTTTATCAACTGACACTTGACACTTGACTGAATTCATTCCCTTTCTTCTTCTCTGACCATTGTTCTAGTTTCGTAAAATTACTGCGCAAATATCAAACCCCTTTTCTTTATTCTTTGTACCATTCTCATTCTAACTTTCTAAAACTCATATTCACACAGGCCCATATGGCTGAATCGGTTTCTTCCAAAGAGCACAGTCCTCTGTCTATACCGCCAGAGGCGTTAGCACCACGAAAAAATGTTCGCTCCAAATACTCCCGACCCTGTGATGCTTGTTCACTCCGAAAAGTCAAGTGTGATTTGAAACAACCCAGTTGCACCAGATGCTTGGAACATGGATTGCCATGTACCAACAATAGAGTGCGTAAGAAATGTGGTCCTAAGCACATCCATAGTAAAACTCGTGAGTCCATACTCGAGATGTCTGGATCCAGTGCCAACAATTCGTCATCTGCGGCCACGCCAACCTACGAGTCCGCAAGAAGCTACCGAGCTGATGATATAGCAGGGACATCTGGAGGTTCAGCTCTGGCTCTCCTAGCCCAACGGTACTATGTTCCGTTGATATCGCTCAAACACTTACTTCCTTGCCTCCAAATCTACCAGACATGGTTCTACGGTGTTTGGCCCGTAGTTTCTGTAGCTTACTTAATGTCCAAAGTTGTCCTGACCCCAGGAGCTGGTTTCCTGACAGATTTCAATGAAGATAACCTTTCGGCCTACTCGTTGAGCTGTGCTGTCTCAGCTGCCATAATCGTCCAGGTGACGTTCTTGTCGTCTTCGAGCGCAAAGATGATGAACCTCCCAGAGGATATCAAACACCTGACCTACGCCAACGAGGCAATACGGGCCAGAGACGCCATAAACTACAGATTGCATCCCAGTCCTGAGACGTTGTTGACATCATTTTTTCTCCATGCCTATTATATAAACATCAAGGGCGGTGCGCCAGCAGCCATAGTCTATTTGCGCGAAGCCATCTCCATAGCCCAAATCTTGGGTCTCCATAACCCGAACACCTTTATAGGTAAGCTGTTGGCGGAAGTGCACCGTTTGCGAAAAATCTACTATTTGTTGTTGGTGACCGAACGCTTCATATGCATAGAAGACGACATACCCGTAATTTTAGAACCTAGCATTCCATTCCCATCACTAGAAGACGAAGAATACTCGTCATTGTTAACGGGGTTTACGGAGCTAGTAAAAGTTTTTGCCATTCCCGATAAAAAGTTCTTTGACAAGTTCATGACCTTAAAGATGAACGAAAATGAATATGCCAGTTTCCCTTCTCAAACTTGGATTATCAATGTTCAGCAGCAATTGGAAAGTATTCGCGTCCTTCTGGAAACTTTAAGTATACAAAAGTTGAACATCTTGCTAAGCAAGTATTGGATGAAATCTCTCACATGGAACATCTCCAGAAAGAACAATCTTCTTCTTTCCAAAGCATCCACTGATGACACAAATTCCAGCTTGTCCACAGACTATCCTTTTGTCATGGCCAAGGACTTTTTGAGCGAAAGCAAGGATTTACCCTTATTTGCTTTCGAATCAAACGGACCTGGTGTATGTATTAAGTTACTTGAACTTGGCAATAGTCTCGCTGATTCTATTTCTCTAACCAGAGACTATAGTGGATTTGGGTACCTTTCATCGATCTTTGCTTTGGTTTCAAAGTTGAAGAATGATATTACCTTGCCATTGCATTTATACCAGAAAATTGAGAATATGTTGATTTCTAGCAAGTTTGTTACAACCACATTGACGAACTACCCTAGCACACAAGATGATCAAAATGAGCAGGTCGAATCTGAGCTTTTTACGCTGGAAGTAGCAGGCAAAATTGACACACATTCTCCGTTTACGCAGATGGCAATGGCATTCTGTATTACTCCTCAAGTATCAAGTGGTTTCAATGAAGAAACGGATACAGTATCTCTGCCGGATGCAGACCTTCATTCTAGACAGAGAATGAATTTCGATGCAGATATAGTTCTACCTAGAGATCCTGAAAAGTATATTCAAAACAATTGGTTTTGATGAGACTAATTGATTAATTCCCTATTTATTGTAAAATACTCCTGTTAAATTCCATGAGATATATACGTGCATACCATTCTATGACATAAAAGAATATACAAAGTAGAATTGAATTGTTAGTGATGCGCTGAAAAGTATTAGTCGTCTTCATCAAGGTCAGTTTCCAAATCACACATGGTCCTACAGTTGGGACAATAAAATTGTGGGTAACTCTTGATTATAATCGGACGAATGCATTTGTAGTGCCACGCATGTGAGCATGGGCTTATGAATAATGCTTGACAAGGTTCTATCTTCATCAAACAAATTGCGCACTCTGCCAATTCATCCATAGTCGTCGACGAACCAGTGATAGGGTTGGTTACCAACTTATCATCGCTGTCGTCCGTATTATTAAGTTGCAAATTCTTTAATTTCTTGTGGATCTCCAAATTAAATTGATTCACTTTTCTTTGCCAGCTCTTGTTAAATTCACATCTCATCTTAACACATCGGTAGACTTCTTCAGTTCCACCACGGTAATCCATACCGAGTTGGATAATGTCTCCATCTATTAACGGCATCAAGGTAGATTCTTGAGATGCAGGCGACAACCTGATGTGATTTAAAAAAGTTCCAGAAGAGGACTTGCAATCCTTCAAAAACCATTGTCCATCCTCATTACACTGGAATAAAGCGTGGGTCCTTGAAACCACTTTGCTTTTGAATACTATTGGTGCCGACGAACCCTGAGGAGCATGAGCTGCCGCCTTGTTCTTCTCCGTGTAACGGCCAATAGAGATACTCGTATTGGGTTTGATTTTTCTAATGACAGGTGAAAAATACAAACCAGATGCAGAGGACGAGTGGTCTATTAATGGAGTCAATCTAACCGAGTAAAAGCCGTCCTTATCAATGCCGTTCTTATCGTCAGTGACTTCGTCAGTTTCGTTAGTGGATGTTTGTTCCCTGGCGCTGGAGTTTGCTGGGATAGATGCTTCTCCGTTTGCTTGTTCGCCTTCTTCTTCTTTGTGGATGTTGTTAGCACTCGTAACTCGCTTTGGAGGAAGCTCCAAGGGACTGCCATTGAGAATGGCATTACGCAAGGACTCTTGGCCACTGGGCAATGATTCTCTGGGCCCATCGTGCACCTCATATTCTTCACTGTTGCTGGAGCTAGCACTGTTTTGGGGATGTACATCCGAGGAATGCACCTCCCTACCATGTTGATGCACACGAATAGAGCTGTTGCGGCCACGAGAAGTGTGGCTGACAGACCTGGGCCGCTCCGTAGCCAACACTTCGTCTTCGGCAGCATACGAGCTCAAGTTAGCTATAGTAGGACTATTCGACATGAAACCATGGGGATTTTCTGTAGGGGAGGGAGGCTGGTGTGATGTTCGGATGGAGTTGGTGAACGAGCTGAGGAAGTTAAGTCCGAACGACGATCTTCTGGTGGCCGTAGGAGGCTGTGGAACTTGTGTAGGACTGTTACTGGCACTGGGTCCCGTGCTGGCCGAGGGAGGCAGATGAACGGACAAATTGTTCAAGCTGGATGACGAATCATTACGAGTCATTGTGCCACTGAGATGGCCATTGGAATGGGACAGTGTCAAGCCTGGAAGAGATGAGCTTTGTAAAACTGCTCCCGTGACAGGCGATGAGGGCAAGCTCGAAGGAGGCGACGACAACGGCGGGGTAGTAGTCGCAGCCTTTGTTGACTTGGTGGCGATTGGCCTAGGTGGTGCATTGATTGAGTTCTCAGGCATTGTATAGAGCGACTTGAAAAAGTATAAGTGTACGTGTATGAGAAAGTGGGGAATGCTAATGAAATGCCACGATGATGATAGGTATCCTCAAGTACTGTGATAAATATACGATTAAAGTTGTTTAAATATGGTGATGTAGAAGTAGATGTTGATGCTGATTCCAATACTGTGGTTACAGATGATAGCCAGTAGGCGTAAGAGTAATATGTTGTGGCGAAGGGTTCTGTTTCAAACTAGACGAAAAAGATAGCCTCACTGAAAAAACAACCAGACCAAGCTATACCAGTAACACCGAAGAGACAGTAGACAGGATACGACACGACTAAAGAACGTACTATCAAAGTGAGCTGTTCTATACGACTAATCGATGATGGGTCTTCAGGCTTACAACGAGCGAGGTGGAAAAGCTCGAAAATTAGAAATCTCAAACACCAACAGAAACTCAGTTACAGTTTAAGGGGTAAGCAATGTCGAGATCTGGCACACAAACAAGCCAGAGAGGTGTTGGCAGAGTTGTGATGGTGCGCGTTATGGATGGAAGTTGCCAGAAAGCAACGGATGCTATTGAGTGGGGTGGAAAACGGTGGCAGAATAGAAAAAAGATGAACGAACAAAACTCTCAGTAACGGAAAATGGTGGTAAAAATGGCTGACAGAATCTAATCGCTTTTTTCCAAACATTAGCCACGACAAAAAGAGTAAGTATACGACGATGGGAGGTCCAAAAGGGAATGCGCGTGATATAGCACGTGATAATCTACAATTATAAGGAGACGACAAAATGGAATGGATCTATACACTATTACCATTGCACTGATGCTGAACGTTTCTATGGTACACTAACTGTCTGCGGTGGTCGTTTGCCACGTCGCTGCCTTATCGTGCAAATTTTTCACTCTATTTCCATCGGGGCCAACCTCCAAGCTGAAATTTCTTGATTGGATCGACGCTGACTATTGAGGCAAAACGTCTGTGCCGCAATACTAAAGATATATTCCCTTATCTAACTACCTACGTCTACTTCTATGAAATTATGAGCGGTTATATCAGGGGGTCGAGGTCGTGGAGTTTGCTCACGAAATGAGGTCCGATCCCTGCTAGCTGCGAATTGTCTCTACCCCACACATATCACTAGGTCTTCGAATATAACATCGTAACTTGATCTTGTCTTTCTTTTCTCATTTCATGCAACTTTCATCTAATTAACTAGCGTTAGTCTCTCTCATCGACTTCTTCCAAAACGGGAAATCATGAGGCAACTTCGGGGAACCAAGTACGACCTCAACACAATAAGGTATCAAACCTCCTATTTTTGAATATAGACCCAGAAACGGTCTGGGCTACTAGTGTGTATGTGTTGCCACCTGAATAACGAAATAATTGTAATCAGTATGCCTTCCCCCCTATTACACGGATAAGTAACTTTTGGAGTTGTTCTCTGCCTCGAGGACTTTTCCAGATTTCGTGGTTGCTGTCTTCAGCAATTACCCACTCGACAGTGTTGGCACTGATCTTGCTAACCTCCTGTTGCCATTTGCCCCAGTTCAATGAGTTCTTGATCATAAAACCAGATGAAATCACACTCAACGGAAGATCATGCACAGTAGACTCCTTGACTTCAGAATACGACAATAATGTAGACGTGATCTGCTCTTGTAATCTAGCTCGTATGTACTTCGGTTGATATCGCATGTCGGAGCCGAAAATTCGACTTTTGCTCAGATGTTTAAATGGGTGCAAAAACCAATGGATATTAGATACAATCCCCAAGGGCGACATCAAGCCTCTAAACCAAAGCTTAAATCCTGTAATATTGTCCATTAACTCAACAATATTCTTGAAAACTGTAGACTTTTCATTCTTTCGATTTGATCCACTAAAGGGCCACCTTTTCAACAAATCTTCGTGCCAACTGTCTACGAGAAGTAACGAATGAACTTTGTTCGGGTTTCTGGAAGCAAACACTCTTGAATAAAGTCCTCCAATGTCGAATCCCACCACCGAAAAGGGACCTTCAATTTCCTCCTTATTGAGAGCCTCAATAAGATACTCAGTAATGATTCCTATTGAAACCGGAGAAGGTGCACTATCCGAAAATCCATAACCTGGTCGGTCCCAAATACAGTATCGGTCGATTTTATTCAAGTGATATAGTTCTTCAATCCACTCTTGGAAGACTTCTGTAGCAATCATTTGCCCGCCTTCAACTAAAATTATAGGTTGGCTTGATTTCGTGTTATTGTGAACATCACCAAAACAAGCGAGGTGAACCTTGAAAGAATTATCATTCACGGCAACCATTTTTCCCCATGGTTTCTCATGCGAATCAAACGTTTGCAACCAAAACGTAAGACTAATACACCAAACTACCCATAGTAAGAATAATTTGACAGTTATCTTAACCAAAGCAATCAAAATCTCGGACAACGACCATCTTTTCTCAACTCTTCCAGTGTATCTTACTTCCTGAACATGTTTCTCCCTCTCTACCCAGTAGTCTACAAGAGCATTCACCAAAACATTGAGCCCAGTCCAGGTCAAAATAATAATTCCTATCCAGCCAAATTGGTGTCTAGTGTATGTAACTACTCCTACCACCACCAAATCTAAGAGAAGGAGTCCACCGGTGATGTAGCCTAGAATTCGGTCATAGTAAACTGGAACAGTGAAGCACCAAAGAGTGATGGCATTGGTTAGCAATGCCACTAGTATAAGGTCCAACTCCAAAAACGATTTGCCTCTGTTATTAAGTCCAGGAATTGAGATAAAATCCGTCAATATAAGTGCAAAACCTACAATTGCATTGAAAAATATTAGTACCGTGACACCAATTTTCATTAACTGCACGTTGTACAAGTTCAATGGAGAAACGATGGGATCATCTGGATCAAGAAATTCGTGATTATGATCCAACAAGGGTTGTTGCTCGAGAATTGATGCATCTTGCTCGTTAACAGGAGAAGGAGGTAGATGTGTAATTTCTTCGCTGTTAGGTTTCCCTAGTGACCTACTACTTATTTGTGACGACCCTGGCATTTATGAAACTCTTCCCAAATAGCAAATAAAGATACGGGATTAGCAACTTTTTTACTCAACCAGAATTTTTATACAAATTCGGACGATTCAAAAGAGCGTGATTGAATTGTCTCGCTTTCGTGTATACTGTTGGATAACTTCAAGAATATTAAATATTGCTAATACAACCATAAGTAATGTTACAGCCCTGATAGAAGGAGTGAAATCTGGAGAATGTGATGTCATCATCACAAATGCATCACGTGACGAAGGCAGACGACATTTATAGCATTTATAAATATTTACCATATATCTAGATACTGAGGTAACCTCCTTGCAGTCCTTTTCTTTAAGATGTCGGAGATCATTTCAATACCAACCACATCCACACATGGAGGAGCTATCTACTACCATGTGGTAATCAAGTTACCCCTTCGTTCTTTGACTGTGCAAAGAAGATACTCCGAATTTGAAGAATTGGTGAACAGCTTATGTGATAATTTAGGTATAAATGTCAAAGATTTTCCATACGAATTACCTTCCAAACGAATCAACTGGTTCAAGAATAACACCCAAAACATAATTCTGGAAAGAAAAGCTGAATTGGCACGGTTTCTAAATCAAGCTATACGAGATTCCACAATTCAGAACAGTGCTTTACTCCATAAATTCTTGCTGCTTCCTGTGAATTTCCGGTTTAATAGTAATCTCTTCAACAATAATGTTAACGAATCTACTCATAGTTCAGTATTGTTATTAGATGAAAGATCCATCGATGAATCCAACTGGTTAGAGATATTACGGGTATTGAAGTTCTCGATCCAGGATTCCGATGTCCACGCTAACAATGCCAAAATCGGTGATAAAATCCAGATACGAGACAAGATCAATAAGGTATTTCAGCCTTGCTTTGTTAAGCTTTTGCTGACGTTGAATGACAAGCTAAAAAAGGAATTGCGTACAGATGAATTCAGCAGAAGACAGGCATTATTGAAAGAGATAGAAGCCAATCTTCAACACTTGGTTTCCACTGTCAATTCAAATTGTCGTCACATGCCTGGAACATTCGATAGTAGTGGAAGAAATTCGCCGCTGGAGTCACGGAGAGTTTTAGGTGCACCCAAAGAAACCAACGATACCGTAGGATTGTCCAATCAGGATTTGTTACAGCAACAGGTGCAGATACATAAACAGCAAGACCAGGAAGTAGAGCAGTTGCGCTTAATCATTTCACGTCAAAGACAGATCGGAGAGATGATTAATGCTGAAGTTGAAGAACAGAATGCTATGTTGGATCAATTTAATGAAGAGGTGGAGAGAGCTTCTGATAAAGTACAAAGTGCAAGAAATAGGGCGAGAAACATTTTATAGAATTTTATAGACAGCATAACTAATGAAATGGATGACTAACACAAAATTTCTGTAAGGGTAGGCTAGATTAAACCGAAAATTCCTCTTGCTTGGTATTTAAATTGAGAGTACGATTCTTGAATATTGGTGCTATTCTATTGAGGAATCGAATATTGCTTGGTATATTAACAAGCTGATCAGGGTTATCAATTTCTCCATTTGCTATTGGATCAGAATTTTTGAGCAATTCGAGAGTGGATCTTGTGTTCAATATCCTATCCATGAATGAACCTGGAATATTTTCCTGAAGTGCCCAGAAGCCACCTACATTGTTGAAGAATGCTGCTACTCCAAATCTTCTTGGAGGGTATGCCCTTCCAGCATTTTCCAAATGAAACACACTGGGGAAACATTGGGAGTAGAACCAAACTGCCGAACTTGAGCCAATTATTGCCCCACCTACAACGTCTCTAAGAAAATGTCGATTATCACTGATTCTGGTGCACGCCACAAAACAGGCTACTATGATGGGGACTATAGTCAAGAAGATTTTTGTGGACATTGCTCTCTTGTCAAATACTTGAAACTTCCCAGCAATATTCAAACTTGTAACCACCATTCCACAAAAGACAGTTGACAGATGTCCACTTGGAAACGAGCGGAACCCTTCCTGAAGAAGGAATATGTTGTCATTTGTGCATACTGCTACTGTCAGAAGACCTTCATCGGGAACCAATTCTATATCAACTTGGCATCTGGAGAGTAGATCGGGTCGAGGTAAACCGCAGATATTTTTCAACACACATGTAATCATCAATTGAGTTGCCATGCTCCCACATAAGCACGTAAGTCCAGCAAATATATCCCAAGCTCTTCTGGTTCCTGAGCTTGGGCTATAAAGAGCACATAGCACAAACTGAAGAAGGGGTAGAACAACTGTGACCACCAATAATATATTAATCGGGATAACAGTGTCTTCTTCAGAGACATGGGTATACATAAGGGAGATGTCATTGGTCAGGAATTCATGGTACCATGGTGGGATTACAGAGCCAAACAAAATTGCTACCGTTAGTATGGCAACATATACAATCCAATCTACCACATAAGACAAGAATGACAAACCAGAGATATCGTGTTTCATGTACGAGAACGACCAATCGCGAATATCCATAGGCATTTCTCTGCATTGGGATGATGGAAATGGTTGCAAACAACCGCTATTTGGAAGTGGGTGCAAATAGGGCTTACTGATGATTTCCGGGTAACACCAGTTGCAGAATATCATAAAAATTTGGTTCTGCTGAGTTTTTTTACTGAACTAATTTGAGTTCCAATTAATTTTATTTCTATTTTCATTATACTACGTTGATTGTTCTTAAACAAATGCAAATTGGGTTGCTGACTTCCTATTTTGTGATCGAATTCGTAAGTTGCTATATTGTTTATTTATCGGGAATATTTAGTGATGAGAAATCTTCGCCTTTATCGATTCTAATGAGAATACAAAAAGTTTACACCAAGATCTACGCTGACAAATTTACCGATAATATCCGTGGATGAATACGAAGAATGTCATATTAACCATGATAATCTAGTGTCTATGATAAAACAATAGTTCTTTCTTAGTCTGTAGTGTATAGTTGTGGGTAGAGCTCTTGTAATACAGAACCCCAAGCACGGAAGCCAGCTTCTATCTCTTCTTCAGTAAGGAAACTGATACAGACTCGGACGTTATTCTTTCCCCAGCCCTGTTTATCACCCTCCACCTCAAAGTGGTCACCCGAAGCCAATACCACCTTGTATTTTTCCTGTAGAACTGTAATTACTTGGTTGTGATCAATATCACCAGGGATCTTCACCCATAAAAAGTATCCTCCTTCTCCTCCGAATACGATTGCTGATTGTGGCAAGTACTTTTGTGCACTGAGAAGAACTGTATGGGCTCTCGATTTGTAGGCAGTTTTGAACTGTTCTAAGATCAGTTCTATTTGGCCAGTTTTAATCAAGTCTTGAATTACTAACGATGCCAATTGGCCAGGAGTACCCCCCGATTTGTTAGCACCAGTGACTGCTAATTGCTCCACTAACGCTGGCGTTGGAGTTTCTTGCCAGCCTACTCGCAAACCTGGAGCAATTATCTTGGAAAAAGTGGCATTGGAGATTGTGTTACCAAACTTCTTGTAAGGTGGAAGGGTCACCTGGTCCAAGTAGTTGAACCGTGGAAGTGGCACATCTCTATCAGTATAGTCCAAAAACTCGTAGACATCGTCACTGATGATTAATAAATCGTATTTTCTAGCCAACTGAATCAACTTTTCTCTGGTTGCAACAGAGTAAGATATACCACCAGGGTTGGAAAATGTTGGAACCATGTAGATTACAAAACGGTATAACTTTCTTTGGCCTCTAATCGGATCCTTGATAACATTGATTTCTTTACCATCGCCATCCTGCAAGCCAAGACTATGGTACTTCAACTTCTGTTCCAAATGGTCTAAGTCGATTTCGTACTCAGCATCAGGGGTTTCTTTGATAGCCGTAAGCTTGCCCTCGAAGCCTGTATCAATAAATACACTATTAATCAAAAAGTAAGTTGGAGAGACAATAAACGCTTGCTTTGTTACCGTGGATGGATCAGTTGTGGAAACCAAAACATTGGCAATACCATATGATGCTCCAGCCGTGAGGTTAATATTTTCGGGTTGCGAAAGACTGTGTTTGAACTTTTCGTTTGTCCAATCACTGATGGTTTTTCTGACATCATAGTTTCCAGGATCAGTTCCGTAGGAAAGTGGATGTTGGTTCAATGGATCAATATCATAGGCCAAATAGTCACTACCAAGCAATACCTTATTGTAAGATTCGGCCACTTGCTGAACAGGGAGCAAATTACGGGTCGGATGACCTTTAAAGAAATTGATAGGTCTCAGCATACTTGAAGAATGTCAATCGAAGAAACAGCAGTTGGAAATAGGATTGTAAAGAAACATGATTGTAAAGAAACATGATGACTACATCAGCCATTTACTCCCAATTGTGGAGTCACGAGGTCACGTGATGTATTTTAAAATATGCACTATAGCAATGAGTAGTTGCAATTCAGAGATGCCAAGCAGGATAGGAGATGAAGGCCCGGGTCAAGGAGAATGAAATAGAAGCTTAAAATAGAAAGAATAGGACGAATTTTATTGAATGACGACATAAAATATTGTCATTCGTAGATATATTGTGAGGATTTTCATTAGTTTGGTGTAAATGCTATGCGAAGCTTAAAAAAATCAAAATTCTTAATGTGTAGAAGGTACGAATGTACAAGAACTACAAGAAACCAAATCCTTTAGAATCTTTTTACCAAGTTTTCTACAAACCCTAGAGTTAGCCTATACTAAGAGGAAAATACAATAAAACTAATATTTGGCTTTATTCTAGAAACGCTTTATTCTGAATGGTAATTTGCACAGTAATTTCGCATTCATTCATACTGGAGCTCGGAAGTCAAAATCTCATATTAATTATTCCCTGCACATTGTCACTGCGCTAGACCAATGAAAAACATTAATTTGTAAAATCTCCAACTTCATCACAAGAAGTAGAAGAACCCAAATATTACCTACCACAACCATGCCTTCCACTGCCGGCTTTATACTCAGCGGCTTGCTTGGTGCTGCCACTAGAAGAGTCCAAGTCCAGCTTATCGGTAAAAACTACCCTCGTTCCTTTAACAGAGTCACAGGCTACGTTTTGTCTTCTGCTTTGTTCGTGGGAGGCTACTATATCTTCGATGGTTACGTCGACAACAATAGAAAGCTCTTGCAAAGAAGATTGGCTGTGTTACGTGAACAGAGAGCAGTCAAGGACGCTTTCTTTGAATTCGAGGAAAAGCCTGACCACAGAACTACCGCAGACAAGAGAGGCAGATTCTTCTCCTTGTTCGACAAGTATGGTGCTTCGTATAAATAAGCACATGATCAGTAAGATTACCTGCCTATGATAGTTTGAACACGATTGTATGATTATTTGATGGAATCACTAGAGTGATCATGTTGTCATTGCTTCATATTCTTGTTTCTTTTCTTCGATTGTCAAAGCTACGGCTCGGACATGCCGTGAATGTCCAACCTTCTTCATTTGCATCTGTATAATATTATACGTGATTCAGTTCACCCTACAAAGTATACGAATTTCATTATTTATTCTTAATAGAATTACATGTAGCTGTAGGCCGGGGTGATTGATTCTATTAATTAGTCTTCATCCTCTTCTTCCTTTGCCTTATTGAAAACTCCATCCTCTTCCTCTTCAGACATATCACTATCATCAGATTTACTGCCAGCATCACTGTCGAATTCTTCATCTACATCACTGCCACTGGCGCTGTAATTATCGCCATCGCCTCCATTATAACTAGCGTCATCATCTTCTTCATCTTCACTTTCATTGAGCTGGTTCAATGCGGATACGGGGTCTTCTTGTGCATCACCTTTGCCCTCTTCATTCTTAGTCTCTTTGCTCTTTTCTCTGAGTGTGTCATCAAACGAATTGTCGTTAATATTCTGTGATTTTATAAAGTCGTCAATTACTTGGAAAAAGGCATGGTCTATCATGCTGAACTCCAAGGTCTTTTCTTCGTTGTTATCAGCTACTGTAAGCAATAAGTTAAATGTCAATCTGGTGATGTTGTTGTAAGAAGTGTACATGATCTTCGCGACATCAAACATCAAGATTGGCTTCTTGAACCCGTGAATAATATACGATTTGCTATGTTCGGTGCCAGTAACGAACAAAAGAACTCCTTCTTTGGCACCCCTGTGACATTCTACAATAATTAAGTTATTATTTCCGCTACTGCTGTTGGAGACAGCGACAGCGCTGTCTCTGTTTAGAGTGTACTTGATATTTGAAAGAGTAGGACAGGGCAAGTAATTCAACAAGTTGACACCACAAAGCTTGAACTGTCTCTGGAAGTAATCGATAATTCGCTCCTGAATTGGATTCATGTTGACATTGGTAGGCGACTCTTTTTCAAACTGATGCTCGATATCATGCGGAAGCTTTCCCTGACTGATCATCTGTTTTTTGACCATATCAAGATTAACTTGTAAAACGACTGGATCCTTGATTGCGCTTGAACCAATATACTCGTCCTTGATCCAGAAGCACAATATCGCAATCGACTTTTTCAGTGGGTTGGATGAATTTCCTACAATCGGAATAAAAGCACAGAGCTTAACACACTCTGTCAAATCAACTACAGAAATTTCGGGCACACGGGTGGTAGGATGTACAATAGATAAGACTGGAAGGGGTTGTCCATTTCTTTCAATCAAATGGAATATCAAGCTCATCTTCTTTCTTATGGGCGAAATGAACGAAGTCTGAATAATTTCAAATATGATGGTTTCCTCGACAATTGGTTCTTTGAGAGTAATCAAGACTGAATTGGACGGTTCATTTTGGTTTTGCATTCGGTTTTGCATTTGGTTTTGCATTTGGTTTTGATCTACTTGATGTTGGTGAGGTTGTATTTGTTGTGGTGTTGAAATTGGAGTAGTTCCATTGGTCTTGAATCTCTTTGGTAGAGACTCTTCGTTGAGAAGGTGATTGTACAATTTGGCGAAAACTGCCTGAGACTGTGGATACAGACTTATGATGGCCATAATATCGGCCTGTAAGTCCGGAGGCAAAGTTGACAACCAATCGGACATTCTGGTGTTTTTAGTAGTTTTTGGGTTTTTGATGTTTTTGGAGCTTTTTAGATTTGATAGTATAAACACGAAAAATGTATGGACAATAAGCAAAATAATAACACTGAAGGAAGTGAAAAAATGAGTAGTGATATCAATAGAAAAAATGAGTTTCAAGATTTCAAGATTTCAAGATTTTCTCCAAACGTTTACTAAGATTTTCTATAGTTGTGTTGGGAAATTACGTCAAGCTGAGAGATTGACAAAGCGCGAAAATCTCAAGAGGACAACTTCGGTTATCCCTGGCAAATGAATCTGGAAGAAGGTCAAGGTCGTTTGGATCTCGTTGATGCTGATAGCAAGATCGATGACATAAATGCTGATGTAAACACACAACAATCAGCTGGCAAGTCTACCAATATAGCAAATTTAGAGGTCACCGAAACAGAAGTACTAGACGGTATTACTCCCAACAATATTCACGATGTAGAGAACTTGGAATCTCTCCATCAGCTCTTGAATCACAATAGTGGTATACTAAACATCCTTCCCTCTCTTCTAGAAGGTATCGTAGTTCAGGAGTCTCCGTATTCAGTTCTCATACGACATCTCGATCAGACAATGCTTACAGATTCTCTGGCTGAGCTACGACAGTTGCGAAATAAGGTGATATCGCTAACACTGGAAGGAAAAGATGTTCCTTCGTTACCTTCCTTGACTCGGTTCGACAAGAACAAGAACGTAATGTTGACATTGACATTTGGCGAAACATATCTAAATGCGATTGAGATCGTATCGCAAGACTGGCCGTGGATGGAAGTAGAGGTATTGGGCATTGACGCTAGGAAATTTGATCATATTAGAAAACGAAAATTGGTTCTGCAATACTTGTCGCAAATGCAGAAACCACCAGAGCTAGATAGTTGTTTTGTAAAGATTACTGTCAAACAGAAAATAGCTTATCCTGCAAAGAAGAAGACCCAATTGGGATTACAACAGGAGCAGGAGCTCGTAAAAGAGTTACACGAGTTGGAACTACGCCAAATGCTACAGAAAGTCAGCTTAGACTACGACAGTGATGGTGTACTTTGCAAAGTTGGTGAAAGTGAAGGTAATGACAAAATCACTAACACCAAGTATATATCAATAAGGGTCTCTGAAATAAAGAAGGTATTAGAACCTGATTCCTTTACTCGGCAGAACCTGGTGGATTTTGAAAATTGGTATTGTAACTGTGAAGAGTATCAGGAATGTTATTTAGAACTGGAACAGGACGCTATTTCCAGAAAAATCATGAGCCCTAACCAGCTACTATCATTGTACGGTGCGACTGAACTGGAATCTGAACGATTGCAAAATCTGAAACTAGCGGAAATGTTGCGAAAATGTCCTACCAACTTACTAGACCCGATTCCGTTGTGCAGTCACTTGGTTCTGGTGTTAATGGTGGCACTCAATGGAATGGATGACAAGTTTAACATTCGTTAATGTCTGGAGTCTCGTATTTATATTTTGAGAGTTAGAGATGGCTGCAACTGAGAAATTGCGCAACTAGCAAACATACCTAAAAAAGTTGAGTTGCAAGATTTGTGAAAAAAGAATGCTTATTGTGTGAAATAAAACTTCATGAACTTGAGATTTCCAGACATGGACCTCAGTCTGCGTACTACTGATCCTCATTTATTAATATTGCATTTATATATGTTGATATACATACTGATATGCTTAATATTTTTCAACCTCTATATTCGCTCCTTTAAACATTTGTTATCAAGTTTGGAATATATCCAGTCCGTCTTGTCAATTACAATCTTTTCCGATTAAAAATGAATTCATGCAAAGCTTACCATTACGATCCTACGACTAGCTTGATCCTATTCTAAACACTTTTGTCTGCCAAAACATTCCACCTTAACCCAACCATATCCTAGAGTCCCAACAACTATTACTGTACAATATCCGACTTATCTCGTGCACTCACCGGTCGTGTGCCAAACAGAAAAATCCTCAGGCCCTGAAAAAAGGATTTTAAGCTAATTGGAAATCAACGTTGTACGAGTGGTTTCTAGTTTTCTTATTCAGGATCTTCCATCAGTCTACACCCATATATCGCTGTTAGCGTTCCAACTCTTGCATATTACATCACCGAGTGTATACGAGTCACACGTAGCATTCTTAGCATCTTCAGCATATCCTCTTTTACAATTTCCCTAGTAGTTTAGTCAGCTGCGTTGAACACCTCGAGCCTCAAACACCTCCAAAACCTCGTCCAATTGATACCTTGTCATCACCACTTACAACATCTTTCTGTTACACCTGCTGTAGCATAAATAGTCTCGTCTATCTGCTTTCCATTTAACCTAAGCTCTGTGATCAGTCCATGTTCTTGAGCATACCATAAGGCGATCCATCTATCTAACTTACTGTCTATTACACTATAACCACGGTATTGCATCCGCCCACACTTCATCAGCGTCAGGTCTACAAGTTCGAGCAGCACCATGTCCACCTCGTCATCCACGTCTAACACCGGACCCAATCGTTTCCGTGGAGATGCCGCTAGTTTTTCACCATCGAACCCTCCTACCGCATACCAATCCTACACACCCCAGCAGATGCAACAGCAGCTCAACCACCCCAACCAGTCGCAGCAGCAGCACCATCAACAACAGCAATATTTGCAACAGCAACTATACATGCAATACGCAGCTCCGCAGGGCTATCCCATGATGCAGATGGCTTATCCTCCCTCGTTTTTCATGCCTGTGTATCCTCAAGACATATACTACCAGAACCAGCCTTATATTATTCAACAACATCAGCAGCAACACATGCAATTTGCACCTAGCTCTGCACCAGCTGTCAACATGAGCTCCTCTGGCTCCTCCAACAGTTTCAGCTCTAGAGCCAAAGGTAATAACAATAATAAGAGGTACAATAATCATGGTAGCAATAATGGGTCTTTCGGCAACAGTATCAGTCATAACAACCTTGCCAGTTCTAATGGCTACAGTTTCGTTGATTCTGCTGGCTCGAGCGTAGCTTCCACAACTCCTACCCCTAATACTAATTCACCAGTCGTCAACAAAGTTACACTCAGCAAGTCTACAGAATCAGAGAAGTCTGGTTCTCCAGCTACTACTGCTACTACCGTCAAGATTTCAGAGCCTAGGGCGGTAGCAATAAACCCATCAAGCTCTAATTTACTGGATAAGCCGCCAGTAATAGACAGCAAAAGTATAGACTCTGTCAGCGTGAGTGCAAGTCATTCTCGGTCTTCATCTAATAGCACTGCATTATTGAAAGAGCAATCATATCCATTGCTCATCAATACATCACTCGGCGATTTCGTCGCTAAGCAGCATTCTGCTGTCCCTTGTCGCAAGCAATTATCCAAGGACAAATACGATAGATTGAAAAACCTCAAACAACAAAGTACAGGCGGGTTGTTAATCAAAACTAATGTTATTAAAATTATAGACTACAACACAAACACCTCCTACCTTACTAATGAAAAACATAACGATGAACATGACAACGATAACTCCACTAATACTACCAACGCTAATGCCCATGATGATGTTCAGACTGACTATGATATTAAGCCCAGGGAAGAAAACTTGGCATCTACAACACCCCCTGTGGCTCTCGTCAGTAACTGGGCAGCTATCTTGAAATCGTCGAATACTCCGGTTTCTACTAGAAAGGTAAAACACACAAGATCTAAATCATCGGTGGGTTCAGCTTCCGCAGTGGTTGCACCTTTTCCATCTAGCGCAGAATCCTTATCTACTCCTACTTTCACTATGGCTCCAAAGTTTAATATGAGCAACGAATCAGTTTTGCCTTTGGGTATCTTGATATTGAAGATAATGTACGATCCAAACTATAGTGTGTTTGGTGAAGGTAACGAATTGCCCGTTTTCAAGATTGCTCCGAGGGGTTTGACCAACACAGGAAACATTTGTTACATGAACTCCATTTTGCAAATGTTACTCTACTGTGTTCCATTCAATCGTTTATTGAAGTTGATCGAGGACAAATCGATTGGAACTTTGAACAGAGCATCGCCTACTCCTTTATTGGATGCAACGATTAAATTCTTCAACGATTTCTCTGACAAGACTTCGGGGCTTTCTACTGAAGTGGAAGATGCTTCAGAGAGTGCTATCTCTCCTGAAACCTTCTATATGACTTTGATTTCGCATGAGAAGTTCCAGCATTTGAAATGGGGACAACAAGAAGACGCGGAAGAATTCTTGGGCTACTATTTGGATGGTTTGCATGAAGAATTTTTGAGCGAAATAAGGAAGTTGAATACGCCAAGCGTCGATTCGCTTATTCAAACGTTTTCAAACGAAAACGAAAACGTGGAAAAAGTCAGTATGTTCAAGTTCAATATCAAGAATACAGTGAAGATAATTAAGAATGAGAGCAAAAGTTCAATAGAGTCCAAGGATGAAGATAATGACAACGAATGGAATGAAGTCGGCTCTAACAACAAAAAGATTAGCGTTAAGAGAACGGTTGAAATAGAGCCAAGTCCCATCAATATGATTTTTGGTGGACTGTTCAAGTCTGTTCTCATAGTTCCGAAAGCCAACAACCCTAACCAATTTCAAAAGTCCATTACATTAGATCCATTCCAGAACCTTCAATTAGACATTTCTGAAGCTGATACTATTGAAGATGCATTCCTCAACATGAATAAGTTAGAGAAGATCAGTTATAAGAACAACGACAAGGAGGTTCAATTGAAAAAGCAAACTTTTATTGACAGATTACCAGAAGTGATGATAATACATTTAAAGAGATTTTCATATTTAAAGGATAAAGAAGTTGGAATTGAGAAATTGAGGAAGAAAGTCGATTACGCTCATGATTTACATGTGCCTTCAGAAGTGTTGTCTAATAAGAACATCATTTCCAATACTACAACCTCGTTCAAGTTGATTGGTGTTGTTTACCATCATGGTAGTAGTGCTGAAGGAGGTCATTATACTAGCGACGTTCTTAGAGGCAACACTTTCAACAATGACCAGAAGAAGTCCAGCGAGGCCAACGACTGGTTGCGTATCGATGATACCACACTCAAGCCTATCTCTGTGGACGAAGTTTTGAGCGGCGGAACTGATGAAAGCATTAAGAATGCCTATATTTTGTTATACGAAAGATACAACTAGGCACTTGCTGACAAAAATCATGTAACATAGAAACGAATATTTATAAGAAATCGCATAAAGAGGGTTAATAAAAGTATTATATTTTAGTAAATTGTAGTATTTTGCATGAATTATTATAAAATGAGGAAGAAACTTCGGAAAGAGAATAGAGTTACGAAAATTTATTAAATTGAAAGAAGTAACACGTAAACTAGAAGATACTTTAATTTATCAATACCACAGTATATTACATAGTATAATATAGTTCTATATAATTCAGTTGCTTTAGAGTAGATCGTAGAGATAATTGAAAGTGCGAAAAAATCAGAGTTAAGGTATGGAGAAAAAGCAATTTAAGACGCAATCAATTAAGTTAATTGACTTAACAATTGACATTTCTCTGCAAGATCAAGCCGATCATTTTTTGTCAGAAATTCGTATCTGATTGTTACACTGGCTATTGGGGGAGAGGTGGGGGGGGGGGATCAAAATAATTCTGGAAACTTGAGATTTTCTCGAGACTGATTCATATTTTACTTCCAAAAATATTCACCCCAAAATAGCGGAAAGGAGCCAACGCTCGTGTGAGCTCATTTTACTACTGGCAGCCAACAGAAGAGAAGAAGTGGTATTTACGTAGGAGCATGAAAAACGCAGGCGGGCAATTGCATCCGCATTGAGCAAACGGGCATCCCAATTCAGCGGAACTGCATGGTACTTTCCGACAATCCCAACATCAGTGTACAACTACCGAAAAGACAGTTTCCGCCTAGGCTAAATTTCAGGGGCGGCAGAAACGAACTCAGAACAGCATCGGATGTTAACAGAGGCTTGGGTCAAGGTAGGGACTAACGGTTAACAGTAATAGAGAGGTTAGTTAGTTGTGTTGCCTCCCGGCGCGGCTCTCTTGCACACGGCGTCGAATAAAGTATGTGTGTGTAACTATTCCTCCCTCTGTTGCACGGCGGCTAATCCGTTGCAGCCTTGGCTCATGGCTACTATCTCTTCCGCGGAAGTCTTGTTCTACAGCAGGGGCAGACGTTTCATGTGCGTAAGCCTGAGCACAGCAATATGTGGTCATCAGCAAAGGAGTGGCATGGTTCGCCAGCCCCGTGAAGCATTATTGCTAAGCGTTTGGCTGTGAACTAGAAGCATTAGTGGGTGAACGGTTAAAATGGGAAAGACAATCACTCGAGTTATGGTTCCAACGTTGTAAACACCAAGGCGCCATTTGATAGCACTAGCAGATAGCGAGATATGCGAAATGAGCCATACTCACATCGTGTGGCACTGGCATTTCATATCGGCAATATTTAAAATTTTCGGCTACATTGTAATTCCATGGGAAAACCGATTAGTACTGGGCCCATAGTCTCGAAGGGCTAATAATACAACGCTAGTCAGTATCCTGTGATGGTGTATTATGTTTATTAACTATGTCTTCAATAGTAAATTGGTTAAATTGTGTATTAATCTACAGAGAAGGAGACAGATCCGCACATCAGATAGACCGTGCAAATATATAAGATGGAGATAGCTGATCGTCTTCAACTACCTGCCATAGACAATACAACAAAACCATTATCAAGAAAAACCATATTCAACGAACTCGAAGAAGCAAAAGTACCAGCCCATAGGACACTTAAAAAGTAAATTATTAGTTGTTTTATTCTAGTATGACAATAAAAAATTTTATATAATTAATTATACATCAGACTTAGAACAAAGCAGCAGCGACAGCGGCAACACCGGCAACGGCACCGACAGCAGCCTTGTTACCAGCACCGACGTGGGTGGTGACTTCTGGGGCAGCAGTAGATTCAGCAGCAACGGATTCAGAAGCAGAGGTGACGTAGGTGGTTGGGATGGTGCATGGACCGGTGATGGTCAAGGTGGTGGCTTCGGTGACGGTGATGGTCTTGTTGTTAACAACAACAGAGGTTGGCAATGGACAGTAGGTGGTGAAGTCAGTGACAACGATTTCGGTGGTGACGGTGATGTTACCGGCGGAAACGGCAGCGACGAAAGCGGCTGGGACGAGGACCTTGGAGAATTGCATTGTTAAGTATATAAGCGAGTGACTTGGTAAAGAATACTAGAAAGTAATGAAGAAAAGAAGAAGAAAAAACGAACTACTAATTTTTCATTTAAGGGCATACGCTGACATATTTATAATGTTGAAGTTTGGTATCAGCGTAATTGCAAAAATTTTCGGTACAGAAAAAAAAAGAAAGAATGTGCTAGAAAGAAAACAACAGGAAAAAAAATAAACAACCAAATCTATTTTTGGCTACAGCTGGAAACCAATAGCACAAAGAAGCGACAAACCCCTAATTAGCCAGGCATACCTCATACATAACGTCAGTGGCACCTGTAAAAAAACATACGTGAAAAAGATGTAACAAAAAATTTCAATTAAAAAACCGATTATCTAAAAAATTTCCCTGGAATGCTCCCAATTTACTCATTATTTTCTTCGTTTTGTTGTGAATATTCTACAGTTGGACTGAGACAGCTGAATTGCATCTCAGAAAGACTTATTTGCATTCCATATTGGGGTGCAGACAATCAGTTTTGGGCAATATTCCTTCCACATACGGAGAACTACCTGCACCTTCTGCATGGCAAACCTTGCTGGCGTGTGCGCCACAACTTATTACCACATGTCGTCCTACCAGTTGCAAGAAGAATTTGCAATGGTATTTTTTCCGCTGCTTTTTATCTTTGCATCATGGATGGGAATCTACTGTGGGTCTAACTACGGGGCCATTGTTTGCAAATGGGTGAAATGTCTGACGATGCTGTGCAATTTTGCTGTGTCGTCCCGAAGGGTGATGTAAAACATTAATTATAGTACGGCATCAGACGATATAGCACGGGTCTGATACGGACTCCGCTATGGCTCGTTGAGCCTCAACTAGGCAATAGAGTATACTAGTTTTGATCCTCGCCAACTGAACTAATCTACGGGGATGGGCGACGCGTGAACCGGCATTGACCCTTATGCCATCCTCTACACCGACTGCTGCCCCAAAGCACGAGTGGAATTCCATGCTACCCTAACATATCTTTGGAATTGTTAAGGTACTGAGTTGCACTGCGCAAGCTGGTCCATTTTCTGGTTAATTTCTTTTCCATCCCGCTGAAACCCTGCTCAGTTGAGCTAAATTGAATACAATTTAAAGTACAGCAACAATAGATGAGCACAGAGTGCATGTACAATATTTTTGCAGGGTGGATCCTATGATGCCTACAAGCATAGAGCAATAATACCCCTAATCGGTCCCACGACCCGCCCGTGTTCAGCTCCATTGTTAATAAATTAATATTTTCTCACTATAGCTAATTATACATCCTTTTGAGTAAATAGAGTCGCTTGCCTATCCTCTTCAGAGCCCATAGAACACTTTGATGTGGCCCTGTCACAAAGTTGATGCCTCTAAACTTTGTTGGTGATGTCTTGGTACCTCCATCTGCACTGACATGTTGTTCCAAGATAAACAGCCAACCTGTATAGGCAAGATTGACTCGAGAGGGGCAGAAGGTACACAAATTTTATTATCCAGCTCGAGGACGCATTTAAGTTTAATCTCAAGCCATGAGTGAGCACCGAGCCAGCCTTGATACTCGTCTTAACAACGCCAGTGAAATACACCGGTAGCAATTCCAGGTGAACTCGAGTCTACTGTCCCCATTTGGAGTGCGAATACATATAGGAATTTAGATAACCATCCTTGTTGCTATATACATTCTGTTTATCTTTCGTCAATTTTAGCCTTCTCTATAAAACAGTAGCAAAATATAAACTTTATACTAGTGAAATTTAACTGTAGGTCTTATCGTGGTCGCATCATTAAAATGGTAGAGAATCTACCAGCACTCATACCCTCCGTCCACAACCAAATTGTGACCCGTAGTGTAGGAAGAAGCAGACTCGCTTGCCAAGTACAAGATAGACCCCACGAATTCCTTGGGTTCGGCCATTCTCTTCATGGGGATCTTGGATTCCCAGGCTTCCTTCATCTCCGTGTGGCCAGAAATGACATTTCTTGTTAAAGGAGTCAAAATGTAGCCAGGTGATAAGGTGTTAACTCTGATGTTGTATTTAGCCCATTCGCAGGCCAACGATCTGACCAAGTGGATTACTCCAGCTTTGGACATGTTGTACATACATTGGGGTTGTGGGTCATTGACAATTGTTCCAGACATTGAGCCAATCAAGATGATAGAGCCCCTCAAGTTGTTCTGGATCAATGGTCTAGCGAACGATTGCGACACGTAGAATGAGCCCAAACCGTTCACCTTCATGATGCTTTCAGCGTTAGTGGCTGGGTACGATTCGGCAGGGAAGTTCTCGCAGTATCCGGCGGTGTTGATTAACAAGTCAGCGATCTTTCCGTGGTGTTCGTTGATGGAACTGAAAGTAGCGTCTACTGCCTCAGCATCCCCAATATTGCAGGACCAGGCAGAAACTTGGCCGATGGCTGAGGCGTGTTCGCCCTTCAAAGTCTCCTCACCCCAGCCCAAAACTTCTTTGGCAGCGGACTTGGTTCTTTCCAAGTTCATGTCAATGAGAGCAACGTCAGCGCCCTGGGCCAACAAGGCACGCGAAATGACTGCAGCCAAACCACCAGAACCTCCCGTAATAATAGCCAACCTTCCGTCCAATCTGAAGTTGGGAACAACGTTAGCGTATGAATAGTCCATTGTAGTATATGTAGTGTGTAGTGGCTGTTATTCGTGGAAACTATTAGTAATCGTACGTCACTAGTAACTTGTGCAATATTTGTTTATATTGGAAAGTATGGAAGACTCGGTCTAAAAAAATACTTTAAGCGCAGACAATAATCCAAGGAAATTCACTGGAGCTTGTGCTATTGGGAATTTCTATTCTATGATTTGTGCTAATCTATAGAACTTATATCGCTGGAGAATATATTTATGAACTTCTTTCAATTACAAAGAAAACCCCGGATTTATATATATGGTATTCTCAGGCGGTCATCTTGAAAAAGAGATGATTCAAACGTTTTTTCTCCGGTTGTGACCCCGAAAAAAGAAAAGGCACCAGAAAAAAATTCTCGGAACATAAGCGTCTGATAATGCATGGATTCCGAGCATCGAAACTTTACCACAGTTACAGCCTGGACACTGAATGGCTGCACATGTTAATTTCAAGGATGGAATAACATCTGCGTCTGTCTATTACGAAAGTAGAAGTGAAGCTGGAACAAATTGCCTCTTGTGTGATTTCAACTTGATCTGGACTGCGAAATCATTAGCTTTATCTCAGTTCAAATAAACGTGCGTTCTGGTTCGATTTTTAAATTATCGCAACCGCCGAGACTCGAACCACCCTTATCAATTCCCGGTAAATCGAATTCAAAGTAAGAGCCTCTAATTGTGTGAATACCTGGCGGTTAAGCATTGCACCATAGCCCGGAAGCACCGATGGCTAGGCCTATTCTTGACTAAGATGACCACTATCTTGGGATTTGCAATTGAGAAATCTTTTTTTTTCTACACACCCTCCCCACAAAGAGTCCTCTTTTCTTTTAGCTATTGTCTAGATCGCCTCCAAATGTGCTTTTAGATCTGCTTTGCAATGTAGTTACTATATTTAGAGAAAAGACACCTATTGTCTCTTCAGTCAAAAGTGTCAGTTTTTGCAGAGGCTTTTATGTAGTTCCAGTCTAATGCGCGGGTACGATTTTGGTTCATTTGACTTCAGGTCTCTATCTCATGAATTAAATTTAAAATGCTACTTGCTCTGTTGTTTCTAAGAATTTCTTTTCTGCAACCTCTCAAGATTCCTTGCATCTCTTTTCGCCTGGTCTTTATCCATTCTCCTGTTAGCCCATAGTCTCAATCTTTCTCCGTACATCAAACAAAAGATGGGGAATGGCAAGCCCAAGGCCAAGGCAATGAAAGCGCAAAGGGTATTACCCCATCCGTAGTGTAACCTATCGTACAACTTCTGGGCAAACAATGGAAATGAAAACCCAAACAACGATCGAAACACAGCTGCTGCTGCAACAGAACTGGCTGCAAACCGATTGTTCATATCAATCAAATAGTTTTGGATAGTTTGGAATACAGCAATTATGGAAAATGCGAAAATGCCCATCCCAATCAGCGGCATAATCCAATGAAGTTTATTTTGGACAGACCATCCATACCAAATTAAGCCAACCGGAACTCCAATCCCACTGAAACAGAGACACGGCAACCTGTACTCTGGCTTTGCAACACCACCGTTTTTGGCTATCAATCTATAGTATATCTTGTCTATCATTAAAGACCAAAATATCACGCCTAAAGTAAATCCGATTCCCAATGGGATAAACATGAGACCCGCAATTTCAACCGAGAAGCCGTATGATACACCAAAAACGTCAGGAAATGTCACGATCATAAGATACATGAAACCATATACGAATGCCATGAACGAACCTAAACCAATGACCATGGGATGAGTGAACAACAATTTCAATGGTCTACTCATGGTTACAGCAACTTTCTCCCACATTCTCTGACCATCAGCGATTTCGAAGATAGTGTGTAGATGTTCATTGCCGGTTTCCTTTCTCAATTTAATAGCCTTCTTCCTCAACAACTTCGGCGAATAAGTTTCCTTAAAAAAGATTGTTCCAAAGACAGCAACGGCTCCATTAAACATGGCAAGTACATAGAAGACCCATGGCCACTCTTTATGAGAAATAATAAATCCTCCAATAATTGGTGCAATTACCGGACCAAGAGAAGGGCACATCCCGTAGATGGCCATGGCTATTTGCCTCTCGTCGTCACTGAAGAGATCTGCAAGAGTACCAGCTCCAACATTTAAAGCAGCACATCCTCCAAGGCCGCCGAGAAATCTGAAGATACACAATTGTGTGGTAGTCTTTGCAAATGCACATGCTAAGTTGAAAATAAAGATTAACCAAATGGAAACATTGAGCACGGTTCTTCTCCCAAAACGATCACTTTCAGAAAGTGGGGCAATTAACAAAGGCCCAAGAGCCCAAGCTAGCACCATAACAGAAACCGTGAAAGACACTATAAAATCACTTTTCATATGTAATTCTTCTGCGATCTTAGTCATGGCTGGCGAAAGCATAGTGGACGACATAGGTGAGATTAAGGTATATAACCCAACTATAAATAGTTGGAACATCTTTTCTGATCGAGTCCAATTACGAGGATACATAGGATCTTCTTTTCCCTCCCAAGTGACTAGTTCTGGATCTATAGAATTGAATTCTCCGCCGAAGTCCTTTACGGGTACTGCGATGTCAGGCGTTTTCTCGTAGAAGTTCTCAATTTCCGTATCTATCTTAGCTTCTACATCTTCGATGCGATAGGGAGTTTGCATCTCGTGCTGTACAGTTTGAACACGGGCTGTAAGAGTAGTCAAGATGGTTGACCTACTTTTCGTTCTCTCCAAATCGATATGCTCTTCGTCCATATCACCATATATGTCACGAACGGTATAACGACTGGTTTGCCTAGACAAGCCAGACTCATGGGACCTCAAAGATGACACCCTCGACAACGGTCTTGCCGCGAGATATTCATGGTGAGCCAAGCGATGTTTGTCTGGTGTTAGAAAGTTTTCAGAACTACTGGTTGAAGTTTCGTCCTTCCCCAGGTCCACCAGCCTCGTCGGAACTGTAACATCAAACTTCGAGAATTCCGATTTGTCGTAGCTCTTCTTGTCCAATGGCATATTCTATAAACGCCCCTTATTAGAACAAGATACGGTAGTGGATAAGTCCATCACGACGTAGTTGTGAACTGTTAATTCACGATTTTCAGCTCTCAGGAGATGTCGAATATAAGCCGCATTTCCCCAGTATCGGATCTACAAACTTCCTCAAAAGAATCAAATCCTCGGAATTATAGTTTTTCTTGGATATTATTCCGCTCATCCAGCCGCGCAATTCAAAGCGGAGAGTAACAGCTGACTAATTGCGATTTCTCTTTTGAACTGTAAAGCAATTGGAAGGGCCAACATTAGGAGAAGCTCTTAACGAACTGGAAAATCACTGCTTAGGAGACTTTTCAGGAGGAAAAGCTGTTCGTCGACAAGTATCAATATTATTTTTTTTTAACAAAAGTCTTTAGCAGGCACTTCTATGAAGAAAAAAAACTATTTAGTTTTTTCTATCAAAACTTAAAACGTAGACTTCCGTTATGACAAAAAGAAATGAACAAGATATAGTATAATTTTCAATCTATCTTCTCTAAAGTGTTCTGTAGTTGTAGTCTTGCCAAATTTCTAGCATCTCTACGTGCCTGTTCGGCATTCATTCTCTGATTTGCCCATTTCCGCAATCTCTCACCATACATCAAACAGAAAATAGGAAACGGCAAACCCAAAGCTAGGCCTATTAGGGCACACACCGTATTACCCCAACCGTAGTCTAACCGATCATACATGGTATGTGCAAATAATGGGAAGGCAAACCCAAAGAAGGAACGGTAAACGGCAGCAGCTGCAACCGAGCTGGCTGCAAACCTGTTATTCATATCTATCAAGTAATTTTGAATTGTCTGGAATACTGCAATGAACGAAAATGAGAAAATTGCCATTCCGATCAGTGGCATTATCCAATGTAGCCTCTTTTCTACAGACCAGCCGTACCATACCAACCCAGTAGGAATGCCAATTCCTGAAAAGCAAAGACAAGGCAACCGATATTCCGGCATTGGAACACCACCATTCCTTTCGGTCAACTTGTTATAAACTTTGTCGATCATTATGGTCCAAAATATAGTTCCAATAATGTATCCAATACCCAATGGTAAGTACATTAAGCCTGAAATACTGATAGAGAAACCATACGATCCGCGGAAAACCTGAGGAAATGTGACTATCATGAGATACATGAACCCGTAAACGAATGCCATAAAAGATCCCAAACCAATCACCATAGGATGCGTACACAATAGTTTTACTGGTCTTTTAACAGTAACCATTACCCTTTCCCACTGAGTCTCACCATCAGCAATCTCGTATATAGTATGCAAATGCAGATTTCCAGTTTCCGCTCGTAAGAAATTAGCCTTTATTTTCAAGAGACGGGGCGAGTATGTTTCTCTAAAAAATAATGTCCCAAAGATGGCAACGGCAGCATTGAATATGGCCAAAACATAAAACACCCAGTGCCATGACTTGTGGGAAATTATGAAACTGGAAATAATGGGAGATAGAACAGGACCGAGTGTGGGGCAAATAGAGTAAGCTGCCATTGCTGCTTGTCTATCATTGTCGCTAAAAAGGTCTGCCAATGTACCAGCTCCCACGTTAAGGGCAGCACAGCCTCCAAGACCTCCTACGAAGCGAAATAAGCATAACTGAGTGGTGGTCTTTGCAAAACCGCAGGCTAGATTGAAAACGAAGTTGATCCAAATTGAAATGTTTAACACTGGTCTTCTGCCTACACGGTCACTTTCTGATATTGGTGCAATCAACAAGGGCCCAATAGCCCATGCTAATACCATTATAGAAACAGAAAACGACTGAATAAACTGGCTGTTCATGTGAAGATCTTTGGCAATTTCGTTCATTGCTGGAGAAAGCATTGATGACGACATAGGAGAGATCAAGGTATAGAGAGAGACAATGAGCAATTGAAATAGCTTACGAGATTTGCTCCAGTTTCTGGGATAATCTGGGTCTTCTTCGCCATCCCACGTTACCAATTCAGGATCTATGCCACTGAACTCACCTCCAAAATCCTTCACAGGGACAGAAACATCGGGAATTTTCTCGTACTCCAATTTCTGAGTTTTGCCATTGATACCAATATGGGAGTTGGAGTCTGCTGGTTGATACTGGCTATTAACTCTCTGCGAAAGAGAATGCAAAATTGTTGTTCTTGTGGCTGTTCTTCTAATAGAAATTTCGTTCGAGTCCATTTCTCCGTAGATTTCCTTCGTCGTATAAGTAGACGAAAGCCTAGATAGCGTATGCCCCAAAGGGCCATAACCAGTACCTACGGACGAGGCTATAGACGTAGATCTCCTTATTGCGTTAATTGCATTGCCAAGAGACACAGAGCTGGAGTATGTTCTTTCTTTTTTGACTTTGCTGAAAGCAGCACTTGAACGTCTTCTGAATGTGCTTCCTTTCTTATCTATGGGCTCATCAGCTTCTTCTATAGCAATAGGGTCTATTTCATGGCGACCGCCAATTTCATTATGGTATTTTCCGGGGGAATCAATTTCATCTTCAGAGCCCGAAATTGAACTTTGTAACGAAAAAGTCAGATCTTTCAGAAGTGATGGCTGTAGTTCATCCATGTGAGAAGGAGAAGTTTCCTTATCAGCACCAGCAACCGATTTGGAAGTGATCCCACTCGACAGGATTTTATCCTCTTCCATATGTTCTTTTGAACTCATTACAGCACCAATCTATTGTTGATGTGATCTTTCTTAATGACTGAATAAAGTGTAGTGAATTATTAAAACTTATACCTGCCAAAACCACACTACTTTTCTAACAAGCGATCATCAGAATTTATTTTCTGTAGCTTATCTTTGCGCATCGCTACTAAATATTTAGTGAAATAAAATACCATTCGGTGATAATAAATGAAGGTATACTACGCTACAATTCTGTTCGAAGGTTTATTTTGTTTACAAATGTATTCATAAATTGAATAAACTATATTTTGATGTAGTTAAGTACCATTTCTTGAAAATTGTCTACGAAGATATCCATCACTTTCTTTTCATTTTCATACAACTCTTCGTACTCTGGAAGACTTCCAAACACAATCTGAAGTCCTCCCTTTTCGGTTGTACTCATGTTAAGGATGAAATGGTATACAACACCAGTATTCAGACCAAAGTACATGTTCTCAATAGCGAACTTTCCTTTTCCGGGTACTATTTTACCCAAGTTGGATATAGTGAGCGAAAATCGGCCCTCTCTCTTGTTCAATTTCAGACTAAAAAAGTCCCAGAAGTTGTAGAACCTATACAATCCCACCAGCTTGAATGAAACTCTCGATTTGATATTCTCCATCATGCATTTATGAAAATACTTCATATAAGAGATCAAGTCCGAAGATATAGGGGGTAAGACCACTGGATCACCACAAACCATAACACCGTAAAGGAAATCCTTGTATTGTGGATAATATCTTCTTCCATTCACAGCAATTAAGTTAAGGGTAGAAAATTCAGTTCCAGGGTCCACACTCTTGAAAACAGTCTCCTGCAAACATTTTGCAGCTATCACGTTAAAATATGGCGTAACAGTCATGTTGTTAGCTCTACAAAATTGTGAAATTTTGTCAACCTGTTGATTGGTGAAGCTCACAATCCTGAATTTCGTATCAGTATCCTTCTTCACTATACCAGCTCGGTATATTGGGTTCACTCCAAAATCAGACTTGAACAAGTTCTTTTCAAACAACTTTTTAAATCTCTCGAAGAACTTCCAGACACTTGGAAGATATTTAGATAAGTAATACTTTGCAATATCAAAATACGAGAGCAGATACAAGTCTCTCACAGCTTCAATTGGGGGACTAATAACAGCTGGCAAGACGTGCGAATCCCTAACGTAATCAAAAATGACCTCCTCGTATCGATCTTCTTCCTTCTCTAGTTGGGAAGCCAAATCTTTCATGAATTGAACTCCAGACATACCATCGAAAATTGAATGGTCAAACAAACCACTCACGTACTGATTACCTTCCCTGTCTTCTAACACAAGGATTTTCCATAAAGGTAAATTCTCCACATTCATGGGCATGTGGAAACTGTTCAAATAACCTATTGTACTGCCGTCAAAGACATCAATACTCTCGAATTTCACAACATTTTCGAAGAGGATCTTCTCAACAATTCTAATCTCGTGATTTAAACCATTGACCAAAGCATTGTCTTGCTCATTCAATTTATAGAAATTGTGAGTCAACCAGGTGTTTTGCGACACCATGGCCCTCAAGGCATTCGAGAGAGTCAGAAGGGTTACTTTAGACCTGTACTGGACGGTGATGTTGAAGTTGGAATAATATTTTTCCAGACCACGGCACAAGTAGTACCTTTCCAAGACACTGGGCGGGCGTCTATGAGCAGCCAGTACCACCATACTACGAATCCTTACTTCTGGTGTATTGACCAAGTTGTCTACTTTCTTTTGTTAATACTTCTGGTAGTTATATTTTTGAAATTGTGACTCATAGTCATTTTGAGGAGAGCTTAGCGCTCAGAGTTGAGCAACTCCCCACCTTCCGAACCCAAGAAAAGTCGTTAGATACCTGCAAACCTCATAACTACGAGTAAGTATCATTCTGATGTGGAATGCTAATTCCGTCGGAGATCAAATAGAGGTGTAAGTAGTTATAAGCTGGTTTATTATTGGTAGACGTACGGGAAAGTCATTCCGTATCACCTCTTAATATATTGCAAAAGGAGGCACAAACGGACGATACGATAACTAAAATTATCGTTTCTGTAGCTTCTATACATAAGCATAGCTTTCAAATCTTTCCAAGGTTAAGAAAGCGGATATAACTCCAAGGTGAATATTCAGATAACTCAAATATTAGCGGATCGCCCAATTTAGTAGTCGCAGCCGTTAGTGTGGAAACTGGATATTAAAAGGAAGTGTTTTCTCTGTATCTGTGAATTTCCACTCAACATATCATAACTAGCATCATGCCAGTGAGTCTCAGACCAATTCAAGAAGGCGACAAGCCTGAGTGGTTGAACTTGTGGACCGGAAAGGGAGGATACATCGAGTTCTACAAGTCTTTGCATAAGATTACACCAGAAATTTCTGACTCTACATTTGCCCGATTTCTTGATCTGAACGAGCCTGTCTATTCTGTTGTCGCCATTGATGACTCCACCGGAAAGATCATTGGATTTGCCAACTATTTGACTCACAGAAACACCTGGACCATTGAGAATGCGTTGTACTTGAACGACTTGTTTGTGAGCGAAGATGTTAGATTGAAAGGAACAGGAAGGAAGCTCATCGAGTACATTTACAGTGAAGCCGACAGATTGAAATGCAAGAAATGCTATTGGTCTACACAATTCGAGAACCACAGAGCCCAATTGTTGTACACAAAAGTCGGTGTAAAGAGCGGGTTCTTGCTTTACCGTAGGCCAGATTAGATATACGTCTCTAGATATATGATACGATTATGTAGAATATGGGCAATGTACGACATAAATACTATTGTTACTATAGCAGAGTATGCGATCCAGATCGATGATCGAAATTGTACAGTAACATAAGAATATGGCACACGAATAGTATAGTAGAACGATTTCTGGTACAAGAAGCATTTCTGGTGACTTTGCTATCAATACAATGGCATGTAGTACTTTCTGAAACTTCTTTCGTAGTTAAGCGAGTCACCTGACTTCTCTACAAGCAATCAATGAAATCAGAAATAAGCACCAGATGGAATCTTTATCTTTATATTGCCACACCTGCACACAAAAGTGCGGTCCATACTTAACAACAGATACATATACAATAAGCAGATATCGTAGCAAACATAAGAGATTATAGAATTAAGAACACATTGACGTTAAATGTTTACAAACTGAGCAATTAAAGAATTAGTAAATCCATTTCTCCGCTACAAAGACTATAACCGCATGAATTTCCTCCGTAAGTTCATTGGCGCCACTGCGACGGACGAAGTTGCGCTGATTCCCTCGGGAAAGCTCTTTCTCACGAGAGCACCGCTGCTGCCCAAGGGTGCGATGGAATGTCTATTTATCGATGCGTTTGCGCTGATCAGACAGACGACGCGTCCATTCTACTACCAGCTATGTATCACACGGGTTTATCAAGAAGGAGAACTCGACGCCCATGGGCTGAGTGGTTTTGACGATTCAGATGACGACGATGATGAAGACAGAGAGAATACCCATTCCATCACCGATTCCACGTCGGGATCTAAGGACGAGTGGTCCTTTGCCATAGTAGAGGACTTGCAGATCCATTGGTATAACAAAGCAGACGGTACACGTGCCATAGCATGGAAAGACTTGAACGGAGACTTTGGTGATAAGTTCGAGTTCAATGTAGATGAAGATGTAAAACTCAGCGACGTGGATGCATTTATGTTGGCACTTTACAAGTGCTTGTACGAGGTAAAATACCACAAGAGTTCCCTTGGAATCCGCCATTCCAGCGAACTAGACGAATTTGTATTTACTCCTAAACCAGATCTACTTACTATGGAGAATCTTAAAGCCACACGAATATTACAGTACGATTCTGAAGAAGAAGATGACGACGAAGATGAAGAAGATGCTGAAGGTGTTGACCTGGACTCATCGAGCGACTTGCTTAAGGGTTCCTCGTCGGTGGTGACGACTGTGGTTGATACGGAGACCTTATTGAGTCTCAAAACTCCAGAACCAAGGGGACACATAATATACCGAAGTTCTGCTTTCACATTGCATCTATACGACTCTCAAGCAGGTTCCTTTAAACGAAAAGCAGACATAGGTGAAGTGAGTCTCAAGATAATCGACTTGGAAAACGACTGGCGATATTCTCTTTATATCTCCAGTAAAGCAGTTGATACACCTATCAGCTTCAGCGCAGCCATCACCAAGAAAATGAAACCTACTTTCAACTACGAACATCTTTCGTTCATCTTCAACTATCTCACATTTGACCAGACTGAGGATTCGGCGTTTTCGTGGTTGCTCAAGTTCAACTCTATAAAGGACTTGCTGGTTTTCCAGAATGCCTTCATGGTAGCACTATGGGAGTCTTCAAACAAGAAAAAATATGCTCGCTCCATCGAAACTGACCAGGTGGTGGATGCCTTTGCCAAACTCAATGTAGAAGACAACAAGACTGACAACAAGTCTAAGACAGAAACCAGCGATCTTGAGTATAGCACAGCTCGTGAAGAGAATGAAGGACCCATCACTACCACCAAAGCTCGCAGAAGCTCTCGAAGATGAAATCGTATAAATGATATGACCTCAGCAAGTTATATAGAGCTAGGTTGCTATTCCGCGAAGGAGCTGGTATTTTCAGTGACACCACATAGAAGCATTGCGACAGTTCATTAAAATTTATTGGACTGTGGTCCAATTCCAGGGCACAGGATTGGAAGAAGCCAACTATACCTGATTTTCTATTAGCGTAAGATCAATATCTAATAGTACAATTGTCATAATTATATAGTATCATAATAACATTATTGCTATTATATTAGCACAATTATCTTTTCGTAATTCACATGATATTCCTTATCTTAATCATTAAAGTCGTCTATTGAAGTCTAATTTTTCTGTTACTATATTATTGAATCTACATTAGTGTTAGGTCCAGAAACGGAACGACCGCTTCATTTCATCGGCCCAGATAATACGGAATGCATTTACCTTATGGAAAGTCGTAGGCTTGTAACTGTGGTAGTTCAACTTGACCTTGGGCTTTGTGTCTGGGTGGGGGGTATAGTCTATTCGGTTTATTCTCGCATGGATCTTCCGTACCCAGTTGTGGAACGCAGGTGAATCCATCAACTTACGGTAGAAGAACTCCTCAAGAGACCGTGGAGGATGACGTGACATCGTAGCATATACTGAACTATATTTGCATTTGTAGCTATAATCAGAAATGTGAATGCTCCAATATTCTTGATTCAAATTACAATCCTAAAGCAAATTATATACAGGAGATGGTTATGATATTGTCTGAGCAATTAATGCTTTCAACTTTATTTCTGAATACAGCTGAAAGATATCAAACACAATGAGATGATTGTATTGGGTTTTCAAACAGAGATACCAGGCATTGTTCAAGTTTTTGTACTTTTCCTTGAAAAGTTTTGATCTAGTTCTATGGACTCTTCGCCAAATTTTATGATTCTTTCAATAATTAGCAAAATCTTGTTCCGATATACACCAAAAATGAAATTTTTTCGATTGGCGAAGTCCGTTTCCTTTCATCTGCTTTTGGAATGGTCAAACCTGGAACTGTATTGCCCTTTCCTGATTTGGAACCTGTTCTGAACCTATATTGCTGGTACCTTTTGGCACCCATAGCAAAAGATATATGATTACCTGCACCTGCATACAGTATTGTTTCCGCTTCCGCATGCGGATAGTTTGTAAACATCATTAGCCATTAGTGGATTAAATTTACAGACTTAGGCACAACAAATGGTACGCCTAAACTTAATAGGAGACGAGAAGAAGACGCCTACTAGTGCCAAAACTATTTTGAAAAGCTCCGATTGTATATATACAAGAAGAAGGTTGACAAGAGACAAATATTTGTCTAGTTGTCTATTGTTGAACCGTTTCGCAATCGTTCAAGTATAGGCTCACTGGCTCTTGACATACTGAAACTACATTTTGTATTTGAAATTCTTTCTTTCAAGTACATCTGACCTGTTTGCAAAATCTAAACTACTCTTCCATTTCATATCTAATATCCAACATCATCTGCAAATGGAAGTAGACTCCTCTCTTGATATAATATCTCCACATGATGAATTTCTGCTGGATGAGTACAAGCTCGATTTGGCCGACTTCATTAGCGAAGAAGGCTCTCCATTCATAGAAAACGAGAAAGAAGACAGCAAATTCCACAGTCCAGTGAAAAAGCAAAAGACGAACGTATTTTCAACAGACTTCCTTCATCTTGGACCTTTACTAAACAACAGCCGGGTTCAGCTTCATCCAGATGTGAAAGAATCTCACCTCATAACCAATGAGTTGTTCCAAGTGACTTCCAATTTGCGGAAGTCTGTCTCCAGAGAAGGTCAGGATATCTTCAAATTCGACGATGACTCTGACTTTTTCCCCAAAAAGAGATTGAATAACGACAAGGTTGAAAAGCTTGTTCAAGACTTAGGCTCCACCAAAAGCAAATCGGGCGAACTCTTTGATTTCGAACTAGACGATCAATTGCGTACCCGTTTCTACAAAGGCAGATTTAACAAGATCAACCAATTCAGCATAGAGCAGAACGATGATGTAGACTCGCAGATTCTGTCTTATCTTGGAGGATCTTCATCTTTTCTTCCCAAAAAGAACAACGACAACAAAGAGAACTTGTGTCCCTTCCCAGATCCTTTGAAGTCCGTCAATACCAAAGAGAACTTCTCCATCAAGAAGTCTAACAAAACATTCTTCAGACCACCCAGAAGAAATCATGGCAGAGCGTCGATTCCAGTGCTCAAGCCTTTGTCAAACTTGGCTAATGTAGACTTCAATAAAAACGAAGCACCTTTAGTTCTGAGCTTAAGCTCCAACAAACGCCTTTGTTCTCCTCACCATAGAAAAAACATAGTCATAAAGCCCAGTCGCAAAATGACACAGACAAATCACAATATTTTTGTGGTAGAATCTCTGACAGGGCTAGTCAACGATGCTACCAAATTCGGTACAGAACTTAATGCTTCCAGTTGTGAAGATTTCCCATTACCAGAGTATGCCAACGAAATAGTCCAGATTCCTACAAACGAAGACTCACATAATAAAGTGCAGAAGATGGCCATAATAAAGTTAGTGCCAAATAGGCTGTTTTCACAAACTTCTGAAGCGGATTACACCACAGAACTGAGAGGATTTTACAATGCCGAACAATACCAGAAGTATAAGGAAAATCCCACTTTTGTTCAAGAAGACTCGGGAGTTGAAGTGATTGGCCAGACTCTTAATAACGACTTCAAGCAGAACAGCAGCAGAAGCTACAAGTCTGAACTGCCCTCAAACAATACAAAAAAGGTACGAAAAGTACATTGGCCCGATAATTTAGAATGGTAGATCTGACAGACAAACTTACGATTAACGCAGACTAATAGAGCAGACTAATACAGTTATACCAAATATAATAGTAACAAGACGCGGATGTCATACCATAAATAATGTACAACACTAATGAAGTAATTATTGTAGACGACACTGTAGATCCGCTCCAATATTAGTTACAGTGAACAGCAATACTACGTAGAACTATGCCTCAAATGATACCTGGTCCAAAAGTAGAGTAGATTTGTGGTCCAGTTGATTTTGAGATCCCAAAGAGCTCTTTCTCTATTTTGAGCTTTCTTTCTGGTTCGTATCAATCTACAATACCTCTCCACTCAGTCAACGACAGAAATTGTACGTATATGTCCTCATTATTTATTCGGAACCAGATCTCAGTAGGTGCAAAATTCTAGTAGATAGATTTTAATCGCTAAACATAGCCTTTCGCAAAAAAAAAAACAGATATTTTTCGTCCATACAATTTGAGCGCGGCGGACAACTTTACATGTCAATAAATAAAACTATGTGAAGTTCAGAGAGGTCAACACCGCATCCGTTTCTTTATCACGCTTGGCGTTAAATTCTTTCTCCTTCGCATCTTCTGGCTCAAATAATATAGGACTTTGTTGACAATGTCTACTTTCTTCGATGAAATGAAAAAATCCTTTGTGGACGTGTCTGTTACTGACAACAAGATCGACACTGCTGGCTTTTTGGAAGCTTCTGAATCTTTGGTCAAGTTGTTTGACTTGTTGGGCTCCTCTGCCTTCTCTGTAGTCCAGAAGGATATGACTGGTAATATCACCAAGATCAGGGCCAAGTTGTTGGAAGACCCTGCCAATTCTTCCACTTTACAAGACTTGGTGTTGTCTGAAGCTGGCACCAAGAACAAGAAGGCTACCCAAGGTTTGTTGTGGTTGAGTCGTGGTTTACAATTCACGGCCCAGGCCATGAGAGAAACGGTCGATTTGCCATCTGCAGAGTTGACGAAAACCTTCACAGACGCATACGGCAAGACTTTGTCTCAATACCACGGCATTTTGATTAAGCCTATCTTCAAATTGGCTATGCAAGCATGTCCGTACAGAAAAGACTTCTTTGCCAAGTTGGGGGCTGATCAAGAAAAGGTTGGCAAACAATTATCTGCCTGGCTTGAAGCATTGGAAGCCATCGTCAAGCTGATTATCGAGTTCTTCACTTCTGGAAACTATGGCAAGGGTTTGTAGACAGTTCATACTAGAATCAATATATAACGAGAATTGAAAGTTTTGAATCTACCGTATCTATCTTTTCTACTGTATAAATTTTGCATCTATTCTTATCCTATCAACTTAGTGACCAACGCAATACATTAGATATGCTGTCGAATCACACATGAGTTCTGCTATAGTTTCGTTCACATCTCTGCTGTATGGATCTTGCTATCGCATATAGATCTTTGTTATTACAACAAAACCTATGTATTCTAAAATACTATTTACAGTAAAATCGTCGTCATGGTATGATACCTACAAGCTCTCCTCATCCTGGCTTATTCCGATCTTTTTGGTCTCTTGCATCAACTCGTACAACTGGCCAATCTGTTCTGGAGACATTTTCTCCAAGTCCTGCTGCTTCATCTTTCCGTCCAACCAGGTTCCGCCATCGATCTCACGCAAGTAGTCCTGCCACTGCGTCAAGAACCCAACGATATGCAACGGATTGTCGATCTTCTGGTGTGCCTTGAACTCTGCTTTTACATATTGATCTCCAAGTGGCCTAAGCTCAGCGGGCAATTTAGAAGCATGAGCTCTCAAAATCGCTCTGTACAACTGCAAGGGGGGTAAAAGCGGAGCAGTGTTGCGAACTTGACGACGTGGTCTGACTGACCGCACTAAAGTAGGTCTCATAGCTGAAATCAGGTCGATTTGCTGATAGAATTCAAGTTCTACATAGATTCTGTATGCTAAATGTACTCACAGAAAATTTTAATAGAAGGTCACGTGCGCTTGACTGAAGATTTGTAGTACAACAGAACCATACGAATACAAAGTAAACTTCTGATAACAAACGATATTAGAGTGGTTCCAACCAGAATTGGTAATCTCTCTTCGCTAACTCCTAGATCGCAAAAAGAAATCTAATAAGCACCCATTTCAAAAAGTTCACATACAGCCTATCCAATAATAAACTCTGTATCAGAAAGTATCACAGTGCATTCAACAAGACTTATGAAGAAACAATACACTAAAAAAGTACTCCACTTTTGTTTCAAGTTACCATGAACGACTGATTACAAATTTCTATCTCATTAGTTCGATAGCGCAATGTCTCGAGTGCCTTATTCTCGAATCCAGATAACCAGAAAGGAATCAGTCGATCCAAAACCAGAATTTAACACATCGAACGCAATAAAAATAGATAGTACCCCCTCGTCAAATGCTACATTACTGGCATTCCAGTGAAGAGACAATTGCTCTCTTAAAACCCAATCATCAATTACCTGTTTAGTGGAGTTGGAGACTAAGTTATCCTGCACAATATAAAATACTCATGCACACTTTGCATAAGTGCAGCAGCCCTTTTGCCCAATGCGGTAATGGTTTAGATGCTGAAAAATTCCCAAAACTGAAGTCTATGTAGGCAAACTAAAAAACACCCGACAGGGCAAATTATACCCAATTTCGCTCGAATGGGGTTTGATGTTTAAAAGCAAAAGATTTCCCACCTTCTGGTGTTGGTGTCACCAGAAACGCCGTTTTTCTTCAACTATACTACCACGTAAGATGAGATTTGGAGTAGTAATAACTGCTTTCGCAGCCATATCCTCACTTGTGAGTGCCGCTCCCACCAAGGGAGCCATGAAAGAAGTTTCCTCCAAAAAGTTCGACTTCGATCTCGATTCAATAATAGCAAAACTCGAAACTTTGAACCCTACTAAAAGGGCTATCAAGAAGAGAGACTCCAACCAATTTGTAAACTCATTGTTGGAGCTGTTACAAGCCTCCGACTTGATTGATGAGCTCTTCAAACAGATTGTCAACAGTACTGAGAATCACGAAACAGTATCTCAGTCATTAGTTTCAGCTATATCCAGCAATAAAGTGAACCCAGACACAATCTATGATGCCATAGAAGATTCCGACTTATTTCCTCAATTTTACAATTACGTTTTGAGTGACAAGGAATTGAAACTTACTGCTGTTGAATATGCCAAAAACTTGTATCAGAATGGTAAACTAACTATTTCTGAGTTCAAGGAAGTGACAGAATCAGAGGTTAAGAGAGAATTTGTAGTACAACATTCCAAGTCGTCCAAGAAGGACTTGGACTACGTCACCAAAATCTATCAATCGTTAGCAAGCTCCGACTTGCTCAGCAGTGTGGCAGACTCCATTTTCGACAATGAGAATTTAAAAGAATCAAGCACTTCTTTCATCAAAACCAGCATAATGAATACTCCTTGTGATAAGAGCTTTGAAGTTATCAAGAGATCTGGTCGAACTTCCGACTTGATTGCAAGATCTTTGAAATCTACTGAATTACAAAACAAGTTTGGCAGAGAAATTTCCAACAAGGTTATTGACGGATCTCTTTCCAAGAGAGCAATTGTTGGTTCTGTTGGAGCTAGTGCCGCCATTGGGGAAGAAACTGTGTCAGCAACTGCAGTCGGTGCCTCTGTTACTGTTGACATTGGGGTTTCTTCCATTTCTGCCATTTCTGCTATAGTCAAAACTTCAGAAGCCACCTCTGGTACAGCAACCCCAGAGGATATCTTAGGTGAAATTGACGGTTTGATCGGTGGAGAAGGTAATTCTGCGACTATTGCATCTTCTGCTCCGGTCACCACATCCACCAATGCTGCTGCAACTAATTCCCCAGATTTATTGGGAGGCATTTTGGGAGATATTTTAGGTAATGGTAATACTAATACAGCAGCAACCACATCATTAGCATCATCTTCTGCTTCTGCTTCTACAACTTCCACTAAGGGGAACCTTATCGATGACCTTTTCGGTGGCTTATTTGGAGACAGCAGTAATACTGCTGCCAGCTCAACTTCTGCCCAAGCTACTACCACCGCAATTGCTACTTCATCTTCTGGTGGGTCTTTCTTTGACAGCATTCTCGGAATCTTTGGTCTTGGTGGAAATTCTTCAAGTCCAACTGCAACGACTTCCTCTTCTCCAAAATCCACATCAAGCGGCTCTCTTTTTGATGATATCATTGATGGGGTCGATGATTTATTAGGTGGTGAAGACACAGACGCTGCCAAGACTTCATCAACTTCATCTTCAACCTCTACTTCTGGATCTTTGTTGGATGATATTTTCGATGAATTTCTTGGCGGAAGTAGCAGCTCAACCTCTTCAGCAACCTCCTCTTCAGGTGAAGATTGGTTGAGTGATCTATTAGATTCTTTTTTTGGGCCATCTAATTCAACCAGCTCTCATAAATCCACATCATCTGGTTCATCTTCAAACCTTTTGGAAGATCTCATTAATGAACTTTTTCCAGAAGGAACCAACACAACTAGTTCTGGAAATGGAGAGAGTCTCCTAGATGTTATCATTGGAATTGGGGAAGATTTGCTTGGAGACTTATTTGGAGGTTCTTCAGGAAGCTCTTCCATTGGAGGCTCTAGTCTTTTGGCTGGTATCTTCGCAATTGCGGCAGATGTCGTTTCGGACTTGTTTGGTCTTATTAAATCTGATGCTGGATCTCTTCTTTCGTATGCAGAAAGCTTCATAGGTTCCCTTATCCGTGGCCTTTTCGGTCTGTTGTTTTCGTCTACGAGTTCTTCAAGCTCTTCTGGCAAAAGTTTAATAGAATCAATTCTTGATGCTATCTTTGGAGGTGTTTCTGGTTCATCATCAAAATCTACTGGAAGCTTTTCATCTATATTTGGTTCTATTGTCAGCGAGATTCTTGATGCTATATTTGGAGACTCTTCTTCTTCTTCTTCAAGCAGTTCCTCTTTGTCGTCGGGTTCTTCCTTGTTTGGATCTACTCCAAAACAATGTTGCTGCCCAAGCATTGTCAAGAGAAACTTGGCTAAAAGAGAGCTCAGAGTTCAAATTAGACAGAGCATCAGAAAGAGTATTTCAAAAGCAATAGAGCAAAAAGCTCAGAAGCAAGCTTCGTCACAGTACATTGACTACATCGACTCCTTACAGAAATAGTAGTTTACAACCATACCTCAGGCAAGTCCTAATTCATTTATTGTATACCTAGTTACCAAAAGCGTAAAATATTTAATGTCACGACTAATGTTGTTAATGTTCTTCTGTATGATAGCATTTGAGCTCTTAGTATTAGGCAGTGTTCTCCAAGTTCAATAGTTTGGGGAGTCTTCCGAAACGTTCCGCAAGTCAACGAGGGCTTCTAGCACTGCTTAAAATTGAACAAAACCAAACAGAGAGAATGTACTTACCAACAGCCAGAAGGCAAATAAAAGAATGTGCATTGCCTTAATTGGACAGCTGAAGTAGTAGCAATCAACTAAATCTCGGAACCCCTCCAGGTCTCGCTTATCATGTGAATGAGGTTTCCAACGGCATGAAGTTTAGGCTCTGGATTCTAAGCCAAGAGTTAAACACATTTGACTCAACTTCCCAATTGAAGTGGGGACAAAAGCAAAACTTTAAAATTCCGAGTGGCACGGATAATTGCTGTAAGTGGTTCAAAATCATTTCCCAATTCTGCTTATACAATTGATTCATAGCACAACAACTTATTATGCATGAGTTGCACATGAAGAACATATATCAACCCATATTTCTTGGGGAACCAAAGATTTTACAGATGTCATAACAATGGACAGCATGCTCATTTGTATGGGTATTTTTGGATTCGCTCCACTGGCCACAAAGTATGAGACAATAGTGAAAAAAACCTTTTCGCAACAACTGCATACTTTGGCCCAAACCGGAAAGGCACGAATGGCTGAAGGGAAAAAAAACAAATCTCTTTACCGAATTAGGCAATTGGTGCAACCCGCACCGGATTGAACGATTTTGCAATAATTTTCCTAATTCAGTTGAAGTAAGGTGGGCCACATGAATCCCAGTTAACCAAATTAGTTCATACAAAATTACTTGTTTGGGTCCGAAAATTTCAGAAAAAACTACCCCAACTAATGGGTAGTCTTATATATCTCGGACTGCCACCCCTGTCTCTATTCCAACAACTTGTTGTTTGAAAGTTTTCCTTTTGCTTGTCTTCAAGGTATATTATTCCCTCGTTTCAACGCCATCTCCCACTGTACTTCTTCACGCTCGTCTTCAGTCATCACAACGAATTTGCAACCTCATCCATTTGACGTGCTTCTGATGAAACAGTAATAAAAACGGATAGGAAATTAAATTAAAGTATGAGAATAACAACCGTGTTAAACACCATTGTGCTAGCCTCAGCAGTAGTGTCAGCCCATGACCAACCCAATAATAGCGTTATTAACCAAAAAAGGGGATTCCTTGACTCAATATTAAGCAGCTTAAGTGGCAGTTCATCCAGTCCAGCAGCAGCAGCTCCAATATCTGCCTCCGTTCAAGCCGATACCCCGGTGGCAGACGCCAATGCAGATGCCTTAGTAGCACCTCCAGTGGCAGCAGAATCTGTTCCAATCTTAGCATCATCCCCAGTAACTGCTGCAACAGTAGCTGCAGCAGAAGCCAACACATTAATTAATACCCTTGCAGATGCAGCTACCAGCTCATCCGGAGATAGCAATTTCTTCGATCTCCTTGGTGTAGACTCGTCGAGCTCTCTTTATAATTCAAGCTCTTCGGAAAGTTCCTCATCTTCGCCCTCATCATCATCGACCTTACTTAGCACCACAACACCAGGAACAACTACTACTTCAACTGGCATTGATAACTTGAATGCTCTCTTCGGATCGAGCAATCCAACTATTTCTAAACAAGCCATCAACACACTTCTCCCTACCTCATCTTCTATAAAAAGCACATCTTCAACTGCTAAAGGGTTATTTGCCCTTCTTGGATTAGGAAAGACAGCAACAACATTATCGGAAGAAATATCAAGTCCAACTGGAGTTTCAAGTTCTTCTGTGCCATCTAGTTCTTCTTCAGAAGACATTTTTGAACTTCTTGGCTTGAGCGAGTCAGTTTCTAGTTCGAGCGAACCATCAAGTTCTGCTTCCTCTGTGGACTTTTTTGGTCTTCTTGATGTTGAAAATACTTCTGATGACTCTTCCTCTACTGTGATTTCTCCTTCTGCTTCTTCTTCGATTGCAGCAGTCACTACAACCAACAGGTTTGCAGCACTCTTTGGATTGGGAGGTAGTTCCAGCTCATCTTCTGTCCTCGTTGCCTTGCCAACTACTTCTTCAGTTTCTAGCAATTCACCCACTCCAAATGCATTGGCAAGATTGTTTGGATTAGGAACTCCTTCCTCCTCTGAATCCAGCTCTTCTAGTGCTTCTGCTTCTGACATTTTTGATTTCTTAAATAATGACAACACAGTGAACGCTAGTTCGACATCAGCTGCTAAACTTGGTTTTGCTGGGGTTGCTGCTGTGCTGGATACAGACTCCCTTGATGATTGTACTGATGATGACATACCAACTACTAGTTACAGTATTCCGGACCTTTCAGACATCACAGATATTAGTCTTTCTACAGAATTTACAAATCTGGACAGCTCTGATGAAGACGATTGTTCTGACGAAATCAGTAATACTGTTGTGCCAACAAGTTATAGTATTCCAGACATTTCTGACATAACAAGTGATGTTACTTCCGATCCCACTTCTACTGATGTTGATGCATCTTCTGACGAAGACGATTGTTCTGACGAAATCAGCGACACTGTTGTGCCGACAAGTTACAGTATCCCTGATATTTCTGACATTACTAGTGATGTTACTTCCGATCCCACTTCTACTGATGTTGATGCATCTTCTGATGAAGAAGACTGTTCTGACGAAATCAGCGACACTGTTGTGCCGACAAGTTACAGTATCCCTGATATTTCTGACATTACTAGTGATGTTACTTCCGATCCCACTTCTACTGATGTTGATGCATCTTCTGATGAAGAAGACTGTTCTGACGAAATCAGCGACACTGTTGTGCCGACAAGTTACAGTATCCCTGATATTTCTGACATTACTAGTGATGTTACTTCCGATCCCACTTCTACTGATGTTGATGCATCTTCTGACGAAGACGATTGTTCTGATGAGATTAGCTACAGTATTGATCCAACCAGTTACAGTATCCCTGATATTTCTGACATTACTAGTGGGGTCACTTCCGATCCTTCTAGTGTTGCTTCATCTGACGTTGCTATTTCTTCTGACGAAGAAGACTGTTCTGATGAGATTAGCGACACTGTTGTGCCAACCAGTTACAGTATCCCTGATATTTCTGACATTACTAGTGGGGTCACTTCCGATCCTTCTAGTGTTGCTTCATCTGACGTTGCTATTTCTTCTGACGAAGAAGACTGTTCTGATGAGATTAGCGACACTGTTGTGCCAACCAGTTACAGTATCCCTGATATTTCTGACATTACTAGTGGGGTCACTTCCGATCCTTCTAGTGTTGCTTCATCTGACGTTGCTATTTCTTCTGACGAAGAAGACTGTTCTGATGAGATTAGCGACACTGTTGTGCCAACCAGTTACAGTATCCCTGATATTTCTGACATTACTAGTGGGGTCACTTCCGATCCTTCTAGTGTTGCTTCATCTGACGTTGCTATTTCTTCTGACGAAGAAGACTGTTCTGACGAAATCAGCGACACTGTTGTGCCAACAAGTTACAGTATCCCTGATATTTCTGACATTACTAGTGATGTTACTTCCGGTCCCACTTCTACTGACGTTGATGCATCTTCTGACGAAGACGATTGTTCTGAAGAAACCAAACCTCCAATTGTATCCACTGAGGCTACAACTGTTACTACTACATCACACGTAACTATTGTCACAGGCGGTTCTACTATTGTTTCTATTATCACCAACAAGGTTACGTCTACCGTCGAAGAAGACGATGACGATGAATATGATTGTGAAAGTACCGTCACTGAAGTTGTTACCAATGTTATTTCCAATAACGGAGTTGTAACTACTATTACCAACATTGTAACGAGGACTACTATTGTTCCTGGGGAAGGTGAATATGCTACTACTGTTACCGATGATGATGACTTCGAAACAGTGGAAGTTGACTGCGATGAAACTGTCTATGAGACTTACTACAGAACAACCACTGTTGTCAATGACGGCGTTGCTCAGACGACAGTTATCACTGTCACGAATACTTACACTTATGAAAACGAAGAAACTGGCTGGAGTGAAGAAGAAGAAGAAGAAGATTGCGATGAACCTACTACAACCGTTATCAATTATGTTACAGCTATTGCTGATTCTGGTTCCGGTGTACCCAGCGGTTCTGGATCTAGTGGTTCTGGATCTAGTGGATCCTGGTGGGGAAGTTTAGATGAATGCTTCGACGATGCTGAAGATGAAGATGAAGAAACTTGTGACCCAAGTTGCCCATGCCCGGAAGAAGAAGAAGAATTTACTACTATTTATGGAACTGTCACTAAGGTATCTGCTGGAGTCACTCATGAAGTTGCTCAAGCTGTCACTACCAAGGCTGTTACCAAGACTGCCCAAGTTACTACTGCAATTGAAGCAGTTACAACGGTGGCAGAAGTTCACATCTCAACAATAACATCTATTTACACCAGCAAGGGCCAAACCTACGTTACAACAGTTACTTCTAAGGAAACTAACATCGTCACATACTGCGTGGAAGAAGAAAATGTCGAGACTATCGAAGACGGTGAAACCAATGTAATCACCACAGTCAAGACCATAGCACAAACTACCGCCAACACTGCAGCTATCACCGAATCATTGGATTCAGAAGAGACGGATTGCATTGATGAAGATTGGGAAACTTCTGCTGACGATTCATCTGAAGTCGCCACCTCAACTAACGAATCTTCTTCTGGGGCTGCAATCCCAACTGTAGAGTCTTCTGCCACCCATTCAGTGACTGGTACCAATACAGAAACCACTCTCCCAACTGTTTCGCAAGGTTCTTCTAGCCTCTCCTCAACTTTGATTACGACCACCCTGTCTAGTGCCTCGAATTCAACTTTCTTAGATAGCTTGTTTGAAAGAGCTGTAAGAGAAGCCACTGATTCCGGAAGTTCTTATGTTCCTGTTGCTACGCAAGCTAATGGAGGTATCAAGATCGTAGCTCCTAGCGGAGTTATTTTGATTTTGGTCTCTGTGTTGGCCGCCATAGTCTTGTAAGGTGACGGTAGTAAGGTTGCAGGACAATTCTTTTGAACCAGGGCCGTATTTTAAAAGTTCTTCCTTCACAGAAGAAAGGATTCACAGTACAATATATGAAAATGCATAAGTGCTTGCACTTCCCAACAGCCTAGAGAATGGAAAAATCCTCTTTGATGCCATGAAACCATGAAACCAAAAAGATTGATTTACGACTTGTTCTTCTTTTTTTGTTCTCAAAAGGACCTAATTTTTTGTTTTTTTAGATACGTTATACCTTTCAAAAGATTAATATATATTTATTATTAAGATGACATTATCGTAAGAGAAGATCAATGTGGTATCAAAGAAGAATTTGATTTATGAAGGAGTAATATACTAGATTATAGGTTCGGGTTGCAAGAATGTCGTGTTTCGAGAATTGACTGCGACATCCACTTACCAGGAAGTGCCGCGACATGATAATTCTCAACTTATGGGGAACAGAGCCTACATACAACCCTTAATACGACTACATTCAAAAACATTTGTGATCTTCTTTGCAAGCAAATCACATTTAAAACGCAATCGATTTAATATACAACTTCAAATTGACGACACCTATATCAACAGCAGCATAATAATTCAATTTCAGCAATCAGCAGCAACATCAAAATGGAGGTAGATCGACAGACGTTGCTATATTTCATCATTATGCTCATATTTATTACACTTCCCAGTGGCAATGACCAGCCGCACTCCACACGGGAAAAGGAGACCTTAATCACTTATCAGAAGCACCTTCGACTGGAGCAAGAAGAATTAGCTAATAGCACCTACACTTCGGGTTACGGGAATGTCACAGGTTTTCATTTATCCTATCAGGACCTCGTAGACGGCCACAATGAGACAGAATGGCCCTTACATAAATTCAATGATAAACACCATTGGCGAGAAGACGAAAAGTTCTCGCTTTTACCGAATTCCGTGAGCGACGTAATTAAACTGTTTTGGGCCCAAGAACCAGTGCTAAATGAGCGTGATGACAGGGCCTATTTGCTTAATATTTCAGGACAGGCATTTGGAGAGTTCAAGATACATCCAGTTGCCGACTTGAAAAGATACAATTTCACTCTTCCTGATTATCTCCAGAAGTACTATGATTCGTATGACCCTAAGCAGAATGCTCCAGAGGATGGAGAGCAAGAATCTCCCCTTCCTCCAGACCCGATGATACTGAAGCCAATTCAGAAAACAGGAAATATGACCAAATCATCCGGAAAAATCTCGTTGCTGATAAGTGCATATGACTACAACTATCGGAACGCTGACCTTTCGAAGTTTATCTTCAACGAAACCACAGATAGAATAAACGACACAGTAGTGACGAGAGTGGGAATGAGCTTGAAAGACTACGATGAAATAGAATCTCACGAATTAGAGACTAGAGGAGTGTATTTTCAAGAAACAGGAGCATTGGTAACAATAACGAGATCAGCAAAGTTCTTGGGTACTCATGGATTGAGCCACATGACTTTGAATGAGAGAAATTTCAATCGTGCAAAGGTACTATTGGGCCAATACTTGAACTTTACTGACAACGAACGAGACTTGAACCTCGATACCATGAATAACAACATCTTAAGAAGCAGAGACAGCTGTGAGATGATTTCGTACTTCCAATTTGAAAAGACAGATTACACTAAAGAAGAGCTTCAAAATATAGACGAAGAGTTAATTGCTCCAAGCGGTAGTCCTATCCCTAAAGACTTACCAGGCCTCAAAATCAAGGAATTCTTGTTGTATTCCCCTGACTGTGGATTGATATTTCAATCGAAGCCAGGGATAGAGTTCACAGGTTTAAAATCTGAGATTTACGACATTAGATTTCGACACGTATTAATTGGGCTAATGCTTTTGATAATCATCCAATTGATATTGTTCTTGAGACAGATTAAAGAAACAAGAACACCTGGCCAATTGTCCACCATAGCAACGAACACGTTATATATGATAGGTTTTCAAGATGCCTTGGTTGTGTTTCTGTTGATTTTGATTTCATCGTTCTCAGAGGACTTATACCTTATTCTTGCCTGCGTTGCCGTTTTGGCTTTTGTAATGAGCGGGATATTCGAAATGAGATTTATAGTGAATGTAATGAGTACTCAGGTCAACGAGAGAGGAACCACATGGTGGCAAATTTTGAGAGGAGGGACGGTCGAATCTACGAGAGCTGATCCTAATCCTGAACCTCAATCTACTGAAAGCAACAGCGAACCTTTACTACCTACAACAAATGCTCCAGCAAATGCCACTACTACGACGGCAGCAACCACTAACTCAACTCCGGGAATGGAAGAGTCCAACATATGGAATAAAATATTTGGCCTTGGTGGATTTTTAACAATCGCATTTACATTCTTGATCTGGAATTCTACATTATGGAGAGCAAGCTACAGAAAGGTATTTGAATATGTTACGTTGATTCTAGTCAACTCATTCTGGATTCCTCAGTTCTTGCGGAATACGCTTAAGAATCGTAGAAAGTCGTTTTCGTGGGAGTTTGTCGTGGGCACTAGTCTTGTCCGATTGGTTCCTGTGATTTATATATGTCTCGAGGACAATATTGGCAGACACCGTTACGACCCAGTTTTGGTTGCAGTGCTAACCAGTTGGCTTTCATTTCAAATTTTATTGTTGGTGCTACAGCTGTACATGGGGCCTCGGTTCTGGGTCAATGAAAAGTGGCTTCCAAAGGCTTACGATTATCAGAAGATATTGCATATTAAAGATCTCGAACATAATTTTTCAAGTGAGCTATTAGCAAATATTAAACCTAACGAAAGTGGGAACGAGGAGCAGGATAAGGGAATAATCGAGTGCAAGTGCACATGCCCAATATGTATGACCGACATTAGCTTGCCCATTTTGACTAAAGATGGCGACGAAAGCAGGCGAAGGAAAATCAACAACAAGTTGTATATGATTACGCCTTGCTACCATATATTTCACTCTGAGTGTCTTGAGAGCTGGATGAAGTATAAGTTGCAGTGTCCCGTTTGCAGAGAGAGTCTTCCTCCAATTTGATGGTAAAGTTTTGATAGATTTAGAGCAACACATACATGCACATATATATTTCGCTACATGTTATAATCTACGCTACACTTGATGCATCTACAAGTAGATGAGGAAGTCACGACTGGAAAATCGCAATACCAGCTGAAACGATAGCTTGATAAATCTACGAGATCTTGGTGGGTCATGGCTGCTGGATATTAGCCAATTTGTTCACCGGTTCCGGAAATGTGCTGGCTAACAACAATCAGCACTGAATATGATTTTTAGCATGAGCGAATAGTGCAGACGATCATCTTAGAAGGCAATCGAGATCCATTCAGGTGAGAATAAGATTGAGGGAGACAAGCTGTGCATGAATATCGGGTCAAAAAACGACGCTCGAGGTAGTGCGATGTGTTGAGCACATGGCTTGGTAAGGCAGAATGTAGAGAGACCGAGAACAGTCTGAGACAGGGAGAAAAGATGGAGAGATGTAGGGCGAGCTTAGAATATGAAGAGAATATAGCGCGTGGTAGACCATTTTAGTTGTAGGCAAGAGAAGATTAAAGTAGAAGAGGCGGTGAGAGCAGGGTATGCCTAGATTGGCAATGAGAGAAAGAGATTGCAGACTTCTGAGTAGTAGATTTGTTTGTGTCGGGTCAATAGTTTCGAAGATATTAAAATAAGCCAATTAATATTTGGCAGTAATCTAAACTAGTCAGGGAGCTACGGCAACGGGGCTCAACAATACCGAGGTGGATGCAACCAGATAAAAGAATGAGACCAGAGTACTACATTACAAAGAAGTGATGAGATGAAATTAGAACAGTCCAGGAACAGAGGCTAGAAACAGACCATATCTGAAGAATCGAAAAAAGCGCCAGATACTGAACTGGAGAGAACACTATAGACAATACTGGAGACAACAGAGTATACGACGGCATACGGCTACTGGTGGTCTTGCAGCGAAGGTTCAATTTCGAGTTTTCTAGTCAAACACTCCTTCTCTAATAAAGGAATTCGAGTAGAGCACGGAGCGAACTAACAAGGAAATTAGAAAATGTCAAAATTAAAGTCGCTAAAGTCAAGCTGGGAATTTTTGCCAGAGTCCGCTAGGTGAAGCCGGCAAACGGGTGGGAAAATGTGCAACCTCATTCATGCCGAAAATATTATTAAGGTTGGTGATGATATTTTCGAGCCTCTGGGAAGTACACACTCCATCTACTTGGACGAAGCCATTCTGGCTCACCTCAATATGGAACGGAATGCGTGTGGAAGTGAGGCAGCCTCTTGGCAGGCTCCAGTATCTGAGAGCCTGGCTGGAAACCAACGGTACGCTCACCATCAGCGACAACTAAATTGACCAAGAACAGACTGGCAGAAACGGTGCAACAGTTTAAACTCTGGATCAGCTGACTTGCATTATCTCGTAATGTCCATGACACCTGGAGCTGGAGTTAGGGAAAAAATTGGCCATAACTCCTACACCTAGCTGGTTTGGGAAGGCCTGCACAGGGAAAATGACCTGATTTTTCGGAACTCTCCATTTGTGCCGGCTCCTGGCGGAGCGCACACTTTTCTCTATTGGCACCAATGTATTATAGCTGACTTTGTATGAAAATTAATATATTAAGCCTGTAGTCTTAGAAAAAGACTTAATTGACATCTACATTTGTCGAGCGAGAGATTTTTTTTGTAGTGGTCTCTTTTTGCTGCTCCGAACTCGACATTTGGGCCGTTTGCGACAAATCTATATACCTCCTTATACCACTGCTAGTGTGGGCATGATCAGATATTGAATATCCGCACAGATTCATCATCCATAGTGAAACCTTTTGCACCAGATCAATTACTACCATAGCACCTGAGCTTTATTCGTATTTTGACTCTGTAAATTGTTTCGTCTGTTAGTCTACGCCTCATTCACACCAACTACCATACGTAAGTTAGAACCGTCTGCTCCTCAAGGTTCAAGCAACATATCTTCCACAATGACCGATTTCGACACAACTAGCTACTTCAACTTCGATACTGCCGATGACTTTTTGTACAGCGTCTCAGGCACGCTTGGAGGCGGCAACAACAACATGAACAACATCAGCCACAATATTAATAACCTTAATGGTGATGTCAATAACAATATTAACGTCAACGATATACAGATGTATCCAACGTTTTCGCCGATTTCATCAGGCGACGAGTCGTTCAAGTACAACAACAACTCCGATGCGAATCTGATCGAATGGAATGAGAATATAAACTCTGGCTTTGGCGGCCCCATCAACCAGGACTACCTGAACTCCATCGTCGCTAATAACAGTGCCATCACCACAGACAGCAATACCAATACCATAACACTAAACGACAATGAGATGTTCAACGATATTCTCCAGAAAAGTGACGAGTTCCAGACAAGTTCTATTTCGACTACATCATACTCGCAAGGAGGCATAACTCCTGAGAGGCATCCAGCGATGAGCTCGACCCACACTTCGCCAGATGCCCCTCAAGTAAAGAAGGAGGCTCATTCGATGAACTTAAAGATGCAAAACGATGACGAGGACGAAGATGAAGACGACGAGGACGACAACGAGAGCGCTTCTGGAAGTGGTTCAAAGCGCCACGCTTCTACCAACAAGAAGAGCAACAAAGTGACCAAGCCAAGGGCCAAAGACAAAACATCGCATAATATGATTGAAAAGAAGTACAGAACGAATATAAATTCCAAGATTTTAGCGCTTAGAGACGCAGTGCCTTCGTTGAGAATCGCAGCCGGAGGTAAGGACGTGTCCATCAACGACTTAGAAGGCTTGACACCAGCTTCCAAATTGAACAAAGCCAGTGTCTTAACCAAAGCTACTGAATATATCAAGCATTTGGAAAACAAGAACGAGATATTGAAGCTGCAGAACTTGCAGTTGCAGCGGTTGATTCAGGAGGCCAATCTTCGTCCTCCTGTCCAGCAATACCACCCTCCTCCTCAACAACAGCAAGGATTCGGCTTCTTCCCTCCAGGAAACGAACGAAGATATACGGCTGTTCCAATCAATCAGAGCTACAGTAATGAAAATGTAGATTTTATGTACAACCAACAGCAATACAACCAGATTCAGCAACAGCAACAGCAACCGCAACAACAGGACCAGCAACAACTGCAACAACAACCAGCCAACAAGTTCTTGTTTGGTGGTATGGCTGCAGTGATGGGAACTTCCCTTTTCGCCGGTGGGGGTACTAATGACTTTAAGAGTTTGAGTGCCTTGCCGTTCGCACATTTGCTTCCATACGGAATTACTCATCCTTCGCCGCTTGCCCTACAAATTTGGGGCTTGCTCAAGTTTTTGTTGGTGGTGGGAAGCTTGGCTACTTTAATAATACCTAAAATCAGAGAGTACATGGACGACAAGGACAAGAAAGTGAAGCAACAACAAACTGAAGATGGTGTATGGAAGACTTGGCTCTTGGTTACTTTGGGTTTCCGTATGCCTGCCACTTTGAACAAGAGGAGAAAAGAGGAAATCTTGCTGACAGTAATAGGCAGTTCTGCGACCGGCGGAGCGTGGTCAAAATTATTCGAGGACTACGTTGTGTTATCTGTCAGTGAAGCCACATTTGAAAACTGTTTCTTGAATTTGTTGATCGGAAAGTTATTGATTTCTAAGTATCCGATCCTCGAAAAGGTTTTTAACCGAAACATGTGTATAAAGGGGTCCTTGATCTTGAACTTAGACTATAAAGGCGACAACGAGTCATTGAAGAAGTTGAATACTTTAATAGGAAAGATTGATGGCTTGTCATTGCTTGGCTCTGAATCATTGATTGCTAGATTATCCAATTTGGTTGAACAAAATACCATTAACAATGGAATTATAGACGGCCAGAATCTTGTCAAGTATGCTGAATTATACCAAGATAACACCGGAGATTACTACGGTATCGTTGTAAACTGGAGATTGTTGGAGATCATCCATCAGTTGGTATTGAGCTACTTAGCAAACCTCAATGGTGACCAGTCCGAAATTTTCAAAGATTTGAAGATCATAGATAATTTGGTTGATAACCAAGAATCCAGAATTTACAATTACTTTACATTGTTCAAATCTATTGTTAACTCAAACGATTCAGCAACTTTGTTGTTGTCAGCGAGAAAGCAAGTGAAGAGGTATTTGCAAAATTTCAAGTTCATTATCGAAGGACCAGAATTGACTGACCACGAATTGTACAACACTTCTGACGAAGGTGAAGATGTTACTGAGGAGCACGAGAGTCAGCAGAAGCCTGAAAATACTGTTACAACTTTGAGGTCGCAAAAATCATTGATAACATCATTGGGCTTGATCAATGAAGAGCAAGTCATTGTTCTTGCATCCAGTTTGACTTTATACTACTACAAGAACGACGAACCTGAAAACGCTCTCAAGATTTTGAATTACTTGAAGTTGTCAGCAGATACTAATTTAACTATGTTAAGTTTTTCGTCCTTGATAACATTGATCAACGAAGTTATCCCTGGTCCATTTGAAGACAATGACATTTTGGACAATTCAATTAGAATTGTAAGATCGTGGCTCAATGAAGCTAAATTCTTAGATCACAAGTTGAGATCCACATTGAACGAAACCATTGTTAACAAGGCTATGGTGCTAAACGGAATTGAAGGTAATAAATCCGAAGACGATTGAGGTCAAGAAAAAAAACAATTTTTCTTAGATTCCACATGCTTTGCGAAGATGTTTTCTGAGATGAGAAATTTACGTATTGCATTCGATTTTCTATATACAATTTATTTATTCATTTGAACAATAAACATAGTGTTGCAAAGAAAGTTTAAGGCTAGAATTGCATATTTCAAATCAGATGTCGAATGGACGTCTCATATCAGTAAGAAACGGCTGTAGAATAGTCTAGGCTGGAGTTGCAACTGTAATTACAAGAAATTCCAGTCGCGGCAGGAAGCCTACACGACAGACCGAGGAATTGTCTATTTGTTCTGTCTACATGAATAATAACTTCAAAAATGTCCTTCTTGCATGGCATAGCAGCATATAAAATAGTGAAGGTAGACTTTTTTTTAGTATGGAAGTATGCATTTGAAAACGAAGTGAAATTTACTTACTTACTACTTAGTGATGACTTGAAAAAATACACTGACGGCCTGCAGATCTATTTTTTTTTCTTTTTTACTGACCTCATCACTTTCATCACTAAAATTCAAAAGCGCATGCGCACTGCAGTATGAAATAACTATTAAGACTGGTTAGAAAATGCTAACAGTCTGTCATGTCCTCGAGGATTGCAAGGCCCTACTGAAGATACAAAATTTGCTCTTCGAGATGAGCAAGTGGGCAATTTTTTTGATTGAAGTTCAAATATCTCGTAAATCATATTGATACTACGAACAATGTATCACTTTTCCGGTATCGTAATGTTAGTCAAGCTCTCGCCCAGAGCTTAATTATTTAGGCATTGACAAAGTGAAATATGGTAAACCAATAATTTTCTAGCTTTACAAATAATAGCACATTGTCGCAGTGGTAAGAACTTGATGTAGCATACGATAGACTTCAAATACCACACTAGGAATTTGGAGTCTCCTTGGAGATAAAAATAATTGAAATAAAACCGAGGATTTCCCATTCTCCCTAAAAACAGATACTAGCAGTTACACATTTGGAAATTTGACGAAGGCAGTCTGTAAGAATATGCAAAACGAAAAAAAACTACCCATGAGTTAACAATCTAATTTTAACGAAAGATGCTGCCTGGATTTTCATCTCCTACCATGGGAATTGTCAAAGAGGCCCAAAATGTTACATACATTCCTTGCACATGCTTGTTTCCTGAACAAGGGCGGATACATACGAAGAACAAAGACTATTTGCACAGCAGAATGCATTGGAAACACATTGCCTTGTATTCAGACTGTTGCCCACCCTGGCAAACTGTATGAAAAATGGCAAGGGACTGAAGCAACATGGTTGCTGTTGATGCAAACTTCTCATTGATTTTCCAAGCACACACCAATTTGAACTTCCAAGTCGGCAGATCCTCTGACTGCCGCGATTATTGAACATACCAATCGTGCTTTGCATAAGTAGAGAAGAAATATGTGCCGCTCGGCACGGCAATTAGCAGGCACTAGACGAGACGTGCAAGGCAAGATGAGTGAAATTGACTGTGAGAAACCCTATGCAATGATTATAATCACATTTATGCTACATCGAAATTAAATCCTAGCCATGCAGCTAAACAACAAATCCTTAGGCACATGGAACTGCTTCTTGGATTTTTTAATCGATATTTTTTTTCGGTTTTCCAGCGGGCCTGTCTACTTTTCAATATTTTTTGCAAGGAGATTGGGCCATCGATAATTAGAGACAAGTCTGAACATATTTTGCCGGATCTTTACACATGAATTCCGCCATTCATATCATATGAAAACGATCGACAGTTGGTTTAGTTCTAAAATGATCTAAGATATTGTTTCGCACAGTAAAGAACGTTCGAGAAATACTTGAGATTTCCAGGGGCGACTGAAATTGGACTTTGCAAGCAAGGAAGGTGGAAACTCTTGTGTAGCTAATAGGCTCCTGGAATGAACAACAGCAGCCTTTGTCTTGCTAGTATTTGGATAGTATTTTTTTAATTTCAATCTGAGCAATGCATACTGCATTACATAGAAACTTATCAAACAATGTTATTTAGATTGCACGCTGTTCCGTACTCAGTAAAACATGACTTTCCGTCACAGTAGAAAAAAAGAAATGGAGAGTTGCTGGGGCCATGCATTAGTCCTAAAATAATACTTATTTTTTACGCCTCGCAGATAGTCTTCGTTTTGTAGTTTTCAAATCATACAAAAGATACATATCCCTATACGTATTTGTCATTAGACGTTTATACTTTCATGATCCGCCAAGTATTTTTTCTATTTTCGCCGTACATAGTATATATTCGTTGTCAAATCCGAGTCACTTTCTCACGCCAGTGTATGCTTATTTGGTGACGAAATATCTAGTCGATCTTTACTTCTATTATTGATGCTCTTGCATCGAGAACTATTTTGACATACATCTACGGGATACTCAGAGCTATTGATTTTTATCTGCGCCAGGATTTATGTCATATCACACTTTTTCTTCTTTTATTCAAGTCACAAACTGTTCATGTTTACCGTCGAATATGCATTAGACCTTCGTGACAGTATCATACGATCGTTTCCCTTGAAAGTGTCCCTCTCTACTATACCTAAATCGTAAACACTACATCACCACAGTTACAGCTTCGATCTTATACTTACAAGACCCATACGTCAACCATTATACTGTGGAACACAGTTTGACAAGGCAGTGCATTTTCTCATTGGTAGCTGCTCCTCCTTTGCTTCAAACTGAACTCCAGTCATATCGTGTCGAGCATTTGATCACCCCTGTTGGCCACGATTAATCATTACTTGTCAACCTTGCATAATTAATAGACTTTATACAAAATTATAAAGGGACAAGTCGACTTAATATATAAACAGTGACACCCCTCAATTACAAACTCATTAGACCCCAACCCCATCCCTAGATTTTAATCAAAAATACCAATTGCAAACATAGTAACAACAAAAATTATTTATACAACACGATATGTCCGACTCGGAAGATAGTTCCATTGACATAAATGAATACTCCATCCGTGATTACTACAAATTGCTTCGCCCTCTATGGGCTGCAAAAAATATCAATGCTAGTTATTTAAATAACCATAAGCTACTCCGTACTTTAGTCGATTTTTCGTTAACACATTCATTATATCTCAAGAATCTTCAAAAAAGAGAATTAGAGCTTGGTGACATAATTCCCACAAAAATCAATTATGTCGACGCTCTAGTAATCAAGACCCCCAACAATAACAGCTTGAATAACACCGAACATGCTTATCAATATTATGGATGTTTCAGGAATAAATTCGTGGAATTTTGTCCTCACTTGGCTATAGCAGTCTACTTGTTTAGTAGATTCCATATTCCAGATGAATATGGATCACTTGAATTCATGGTCTCGGACTACAAGAACAAATTCTCCCTAGAAGATGTCAAGTTATTGAAAGGAAACAATAAATTATCTGCCATATCTTACAGTCAACAACATAAATCGTCTATCAATGCCCTTAGCCTAAGTGGTTTAAACTACAAGGATATCAACCTCAATAAACTTTTAGTCACTCAAACTTTAGACATTCAAGAAAAGTTAGTTCTGTTGGACATTAACCATCTACCTCATCTGGCTATGTTGAGTTTGGCCGGTTTCGAATCTTTTACGGACTACAATATAGCTAGGAATTCAATAGAACCTCCACAGGAGTTGCTTGAACAAATCTTCCCTTTCATCAATAAGCCAAATTCAGAAGAATCCTCGGCTATGATTAGAATCAGACAGCTATTAATGATGCTTAGAAGAACCTTGTGTCAAGATATGGTTATAATCAAGAAGAAATATCCATCTAACCCTGTTTCCAGAAATCCTATTTTTAGCTCTGAGTTATTTACCAACTTCTGCAATGAAGTTGAGGCTGCAGGCATAATAGAGGGTACACCTACATTCTTTCCACCAGAAGAGGAAGACTATGATATGAATGGCGAAGGTGAGGAATATGATCAAAATACCAGCGATAATAAGGTAGACCTCCAAAAAATTATCGAAATTCAAAATAGCAAGATTAAGAACTTGGAAGAACAACTAGGTAATTATTACTCCGAGCAGAGAGTTATATTTTCCAATCTTAGTGACTTTATCGAGCGTCAAAATGAAGTATTTCAGCGTCAGAGTGAATATATGCAAAAGATCCAAAATTCAACAAATGGTCTTCTTGTTCTCTTATCTACGAGAAACAAGAATATGATCCCTCTAGTTCAACAAAGTCTATCAGAAACTAGTGAATTTATTTCATCTATCAACAACACAAATATTAAACAAGGATTGAATAATAGTATTGAATTACTTGCAAAGTTGAATAGCAACACTCACAACCAACAGCAACACATCGTTTCCATCACAAACAACACACAATCAATAATCAATCAAAGTATAATACAACCACCCAATGAGCGGCCAAGCAGTGCTCCTTTCCAGCAACCACCATTAACTCCAAAACAAATAGAACGTCAAACAGTTTTGAGGAGGCGTTTGTCCAGACAGGCAACCACTCTATTTGAAATGTGGGACGACTTCAAGGGTTTGGAACAAGAATTGAAGGACCATGAAATCACCGTGACAGAATGGTTAAAGGTTCATGGAAGTTCCGAAAGACAATTTAGACATACTCGGTTAAAGATCATAAAGTTTATTGAGGATGAGGCAGCAAGAAGAAACTGCCCAGTTGAATTTGTCAAGGAAAAACTCCATACAAAGATGAGAAATAGAGTGAGACCTTGGACTTTAGACGAAGTACAGAGAATGCTTACCTCAGGGAAGAGAATTGATTTGGACGACTAGACGGTAAGTGGTTTGCTCTACTTGGGGTCAAGTTGCAACTGAAAAACCGCACCACATATCTACAGAAAAGCAAGCTTTTGGGCTCCGATTATTTAACTTCATACAATGTATTATTAACAGCAATGAACTTCCACGCGTACTTGTAATTCCTTTTCGTAGTTGTTTCCTTTTGAATAATATCGCTGCTAGATGTCTTGTAAGAAGTGGTGATAGAGTATTTCTCAAACTTTAATTGGGGACCACAAAATCTTTGTTGAAACCTCACAAAAAGAGTTCATGTACCCCGGTATCTTGTTTTGGTAAAAGGTGCGCAAGGGAAGGAATTTTTCGGAACCAGATTAATGTTTTCCCGGAGAAGATATGTCAAAACCTTAAACTCAGCGATCGCATTAATTAACGACAGGTGTATGACTCTCTCTACTGGCTTTTCGAAGACAGAAATTGCAGATCCTTATAGTAGACCATTCTCGTGTAAATGGCAAGCTTAATCCCAGCTTAGAAACTAGCAAGTTCACCCGAAATGACTTCTGACATTGAAATGTCAAGTATGACTCAGCCGAAGGGGGTTTCTTCTATTAGTGATGATATACGGGAACAAAAGACTATCCTTCAGAACATCAGAGAAAATAAGGATGGAATCCAAACTGTGTTGTCAGGGTTTGTTTGCAACTTCGTCGTTTTCGGTATAGGATTTTCCTATGGTGTTTTCCAGGAATTCTACGGGGCCAAGGATGGCCCTCTTTCCAAATACTCCGATTCTCAAATAGCCATTGTTGGTACCTTTGGTACTGCTCTAACATATACATGTGGCATATTCAACAAGACATTGATGTACTACTTTAAGCCCAGAACTATTATGTTTATGGGAGCTACCTTAATGTCGCTAGGATTGATTCTTGCTGGGTTTGCTCACAATCTCTATCAGTTTATTTTGACGCAAGGGTTGATATATGGAGTGGGATCTAGTCTCGTGTATCTACCCCCTGTAGTTTGTGCACCAGTATATTTCAACCAACACAGAGCAATCGCTATGGGCATTCTATTTAGTGGCACCGGTGTTGGTGGTTTAGCCATTGCTCCATTAACCAGATATCTTATCGTTCAAGTGGGCTACAAGTGGACACTTCGGACATTGGGGTTTATGAACTTATTCTTGACATACGCCGCTAGTATGCTTGTCGTTGAACCTTCCAGTGCCAGCTTCAGGACGAACAACAGATTGTTCAAAGTAGCACAACTAGGCTCATGGAAAGTATGGCTCCAGCTAATAGGCTCGATGCTCCAATCGGCAGGGTACTTGATTCCATTGATATTTATGTCATCCTACGCCCAGAGTTTGGGATTCACCAGAAGCCAAGGCGCCTTGTTTATCGGTATAAATAACGCAATTAATGCTGCATTCAAGGTAGTCTTCGGATTTGGCGGGGACAAGATTGGCCGTCTCAATATGATTATCATTTGTAGTTTCCTTAGCGCTATCACAATTTTTGCACTATGGATGGTGGAAACGAGGGATACATTCCTAACGTTTATTGTATTATACGGAGTCTTTTCGGGTGCAATAATCAGTTTATTACCTACATGCTTGGTGGAGTTGTTTGGTGTTACAAATTATCAAGCAATGAGTGGATTAATGTATTTCAGTAGAGGCATTGGCAACTTCTTAGGTTCGCCAATTGCCGGTTTGATGATTGCTAACCATGGCTTGAAACCGAACGATTTCAAGAAACCCATGATCTACAACGGTGTTCTACTCGTTGCAAGCACTATGTGTTTGGTTGCTTTGTGGGTCATTACTTCAATAGAAAGAGAAAGTAGATCGTGGAAACTTTAACGTATGAATCATTTTATATATTTAAAGACCTATGTTCTTTTATATGCCATAACTTGAAATCTTTAAAATTCTATAAATCAATTGATTTAAATGTAAAGGGATCGTACGCATAGCCCTCGCCCTCAAAGAACTTGGACATAGCTTCAACCCAATGTAATCTGAGAGAATGCAACATTGCCGATGTTCCTTCCATCAAAACTAAGATACACACCGTCAATATAAACCAAAGACCAAAGAGCGCAACAACCATTGCTATACCTGCATTGCCTGTAGTGTAAAATGCGTTCTGGATAGTCATTGTCCACAACACAGTTGAAAGTTGTGCGTGTGCCAATGATAAAGCCCACAATCTCAAGTAGGAAGCAGTATGACTGACGCAATTCAAACAGAATTCAATTGTGTGAATGACTTGATGTATAACTATATCTCCAAAATTGAAGTCACTTCCGTCTTCGCCATGGGAGGTCGAATTATGATGTAAAGGCTCAATATCATTTGGGAAATGGAAATCATCGTCCAGAATCTCAAAATCATCATCGGGATCGTGATTCAAATCCTCTTCTAACTGCGTAGCTTCCATTTCTTCATGTAGCTGAATAGAATGGTTAGCTTGAGAGTGTAAATCCTTGTAACCCAATTGAATTGCTCTATCATTTTGACGTTTTAATGTCAAAGGTTTGTACACCAAAATCCATGGCACACAAACTAACGCGACAAGAACCAAGAATACCTGAATATACTTTTGGCCTGGGTACAATTGTTCTTCGACTTTTCCTGGAGCCAAAAACATGTTGATCAACATATTAAGTAAACCTGGAGGTTGCTTACCTTTTCCTAACCAGTCCACTGACCATTTGTAGACGATGGTCAAAGACAAATAACCAAAAATACTCTGCATGAATAAGAAACCAGGGATGAAGTTACCGATGATGTCGACTCTTGACTTGAAATATCTATAGTTGACCAAACTAAAAAACAACGAGTAGTTCATATGGACAAAACCCATCAACACAGAAAGTTTCATTTTGTATGAATTGGTGAACAACAAGTTGTTTTCAGCTCCATGCCAAGCCCAATCGAGGCCTATCGGATATGTGCGTGCGGCCTTCTCAGCAACCAAAGTCATTGGTCCATCTTTAGCAAAATCATAATCCTTAGGAAAATTCCATACCCAGCCAGACTTGAATAAGGTAATTGTTTTAGAGAAGATGTCATTGTACAAAAATCCAGTGTACATGGAGAAAAGACCCATAAGCAAGATTATGTATCTCCCATTGAAAGCCATTTCAAAAATTTCATCCTTATTCCTCATGGCACCAAAGTGAACCTCATTCTTGATAAGATACAAACTGATGAGCAAGACTATCAACCCATGTCCTATATCACCAAACATGATAGCAAACATAAAGGGAAATGTCACAATCGTGGCCAATCCTGGATTCACTTCTTGGTACGTGGCTATACCATAGGCATCTATAATCAGCTGGAAAGCGGAAGTGAATTTGTTTACATTATGATAAGTAGGCGGGGTACGGTTAGTGGAAAGTTCATTCACAATAGCGATCAAAGAACCATATTCTTCGTCTTCCAACTCTGAAAAATCATCTGTTGCATCATCAATGGCAAATAACGATGAACTACCACTACTACCAAGATTAGTATACGTAGGGCTCACGGAATTTGGAGATGATGCTTGTTGAGTTAAAGGAACTGATTCCTGAGAGTCACTTTCCCCGTTGCCGCGACGAGTCTTTTCACGAACTAGATGTCTCAATGTTTGACGAATAAGTCCAAAGTCAGAGGTAGGAATCCAACCTTCCCCTACCAAGCACCTTCTAGTGCTATCTTCATCGAACTTGTTGAGCGTTTGGTAGATTAACTTGTCCCTTTGTACTATAAAGCAATAGTCTGGGTATGCCTCCTGAAAAATTAACAATTCGGCAATGAGATGGTTCTTGGTGGTCAAAACAACATTGTTCAAATCTGTGATCTTCGCATTTAATTCAGAAGAGGTAGCTGCCCTAGCAGACGCTCCTCCGTTGACATTGTCGAAGATATTCCCATCAAGTGACTGGATAATTCTTCTCACTCTTGTTCTCAATAATTCTCCATGTATATACACAATAAAGACGTTCTTGTTGACCAACTCCTCCTGGGTTGCATTGTAGTCAAACAATTTCTCGTTATCTATTGGCACGTCGTGGAAGTATAAGTTACCTCTCATCGTTCTCCATAAGATGTTTCTCAAAAGCGGTACTTTTTCTCTTACAATTGTCCCTGAAATGGCGTCGAAACCTGACTCTTCAAGATTGATTGTTTCGGAACCCAATTCCATGCTATTATTTCTGTTATTCAAAAGTGCTACATTATCATCATCAGTACCATCAGAAAGAGAGAGAGAAATGCGCGACTCGTTATACCCACCTATAAGACTGCTGCTGTGGAAGTCAGTTACAGCATTGAGCACATGTCTGTTTTCCACTACTGTCATCTTTTGTTCATTTAGAACGTTGTACGAATTATCCAAGTGCTTAATTCTGTCATAAAACGTTGTTATTTTCTGTTTTATGTCGTCCATTTCTGACGTAGTTGGAAGCGGGTCCATATCCGCCTTCAAATTGACAAACACGTCACTCTTGATTGTTTCATACTTAATCATAATGGAATTGAGGAATGCAAGTTGGGATTCCATGGTGTCAATATTACGCAATTCCAGCACAAACGTCCTCTGAAACGGCGTCAACTTGGAATTCAAGTCTCGGAAATGGACATCGCCAAGATTCCCCAAAGTATAAACCATATCTCTAGCCAACTCTATAGTCACATAGAATTGCACTAACGTCATAGGGGCAGACCGGAAAATCGCCTCCGGAGTCATAGAAGACAGATCATCTGATAGCTGAATGCGTTGCATTATTGAGGTGGAATTTTGACGCTCTAATTGCGATAGTAAAGCACTCAAATAGTATTTCAGTTCTTTTCTATTCGATCACTGATAAGAGCCCTTGCGTTACAAATCTGGAGATGGAAAGGAACCAATGGTACAAAAATTTCAGTGAAAATGTTGGAAATACAAATCAGTACTAAATAGGCCTTTGGCTATGAAAAGCCGAAGCTGGATTGATAGAAAAGTGTGATTGTTTCAAAAAAATGCTAAAGTGGAAAATCTGATCTGATAATGAACAACAGATCGGTATGGCAGTGCTGCGACATTGTGGGTGAAACGACATTACATTAGCCGAAACGACATCTTACTTCCCAATAGAATCAAGAAGTGAATTAGAAGTAGCTAAATTTGTTCAAAATAGTCAAAACTGATCTTATTATTGTCTTTCAGTTGTTGTTGACAGTTATTGTGACTATTGTTGAAGCTGAAAAACCACGACGTGCCCCAGCATCACTTCATTTTCAGAATACCCTAACAATATATATCACGTGACCATTATCTCCAGAATCGTTGCAACGTCACTAGTTCTGGAAGTATATTATAGTAAGACCCTTCAGCAATCGTATCCAATAGTAATAAGCATATAATTAGAACAAGTGTCCCTATATTTTGCACTTTGTTCTTTGTTAAATTGGTCCACTTGAGTTGATTTAACTGAAATCAGGTTTAGATATTCCAAAATCTGGAAGAAACACATATCAAGATACTGTGAAGCTATTGAGTACTAAAACAAAAACGCAAAGATTCTTGCCATCACACTTTTACAACCATTCAGTAATAGACATATTTTCCAAAATTGGCAATTGAAATCATTTTCTATCGTACTATCATTGCTATTCCACATAGATACATAAACTTTCATCATGAAGATATGCTATATCGCCCATATTTTCATACTATCTTTTGCAATAGCTTCTCAGTTCGAGTCTGCTTACTACCGACAAGCTTTGAGGTATCTAGAGGAAATTCCCGATGATTCATATCGAGGATCGCCGTTGTTCAATAACGACAATATCGACAACAACTTGTATATACCCTATTATAACTCGACACTCAAGGATTACGATGGCAAGCAAATACGGCATGTTCCAGAGATTTTGACCAAGAAAGTGTTGCCACTATTAGAGGCTGCAGCTGCGGAAAATGACCAAATGGCCTTGATAACATTGGCTGACATCTATACCTTTGGCAATTACTCCGTAACTGTAGATTATCCCAGGGCATTGCAGTACTATCATAAGGCTGTAGAAAATGTCGGTAACGGTCATGCTTATTTCATGCTTGGGTTTATGTATTCAACGGGCATGTTCGGAGAAATAGAAGCAGACGAATCTAAAGCTATCTTGTACTATCAGTTTGGCATGGAGAACGGGGACCTGAACTCTATCATGGCTCTAGCGTATCGTCATTACTACGGAATAGGGACTCCAGAAAATTGCGAACTTGCGATGCACTATTACTCGCGATTGGCTCATATTGGTTATGACATGATACATAAGAACATGGATGATATAGACAAAGGGTTGCGCTACAATATCAAGATCGTGGACTTCAACGGTGGGCTCTACGGGAACAAACTCAGCGAGTCGGCCAATTCTATTTTTTCCCGGTCGAGAAGGAACAATAAAGACAAGGAAGAGTTTCTTGAATTCTTCGATATCGACGATCACCAGTACATCAACTTCTATCAGAATGCCATAACGCATTACTCTGGAGATTATTTTCTTCCAAAAAACTACACTAGGGCCTTCGAGTACATTCAAGACTGTGTAGGTTTGGGTGAACAGATGTATGGCTCCCTGAATTATCATAGAATAAATGAGATAGACAGAACCTTTCTCAGTCATTGCCAAGCTCTTTTGGGGCACATGTATCTAACTGGTGAAGGAGTGACGAAGGATTATGATAAAGCAATGAAATGGTTGCATAATTCCATTGTAGTAGCACGAAACTCAGAAGCTTTGATTGACCTAGGCCAAGTGTACGAGAATGGATTAGGTAAAGAATCTATAAATACTTCCATGGCTTTGAGTATCTACCGAGAAGCAGGTGAAACTTCAGCATTAGGAAAATTAAAGCTGGCCAAGTTGTTAATGCTGATGAGTCCTGAAAACGATCACAGGAAAGGAAAGTTCGCCAAGGACATATACACCAGTATCAAAAAAGCTACTTTCAGTGGAAGCACCGAAGGCTTATACTACTTCACCGAGTTCTTACAGTCCGGACTAGCCTCACAAATAGAACCTGAGAGAGCAGTCACTTGTCCAGGAACCACTATTTGCTATAAAGTCTTCGTTGAAAAATTGGAGCACATATTCTTACCTCAGTTATCTTATGCTTTCGAAGAGTTGGTATATGGAAACTTTAAGAACGCCCTTCTCGGTTACCTGATGGCAGCTGAACAAGGATTGGAAAATGCACAAATATCGACTGCCTACTTGCTCTACCAATTGCAACCAATTCTATCCACTCGAGCTGAAAAATCCTTTGATCACGAAAGAGTTTGTGCTTCGGTCCGATACCTTGAAAGAGCTTCTCAACAAGATAATGTAGACGCTACTCTTCTCTTGGGAGATATGTTCTTGAATGGATTACACAACTCATTAGAGAAGGATAATGATAGAGCTTTTAATTACTATATGAGGGCTGCTGTATCCTTAAAGTCGTCGTACGGTGCCTATAAAGTAGGTAATATGTACGAGTATGGATTGGGTCCAGTGAATAATTCTGTTGATTACTTCATGGCCAAACGTTACTACGACTTGAGTATTGATATTAAGAAGAATTTGGAAGATAAGACAAACAAACTGAGTAACAAGACCCCAATTAATTGGGCTCTCTTGAGATTGAGATTGAAGTATGTGTTTAACCGAAAGCAATTCAAGAGTCAGGAGGAATCTTCTGGCTCTTCGGGTTGGTTCAATGCATTTAAGAAAATCAGCAATGCAGGTAAACAAGCAAATGAAGGTACTGATAGGGCAAGTGAAAGAGCAAGAGCTCATCACGAAGGAGGTGATTTCTTGGGGGATGATGAATTCGAAGAGTACGATATTGGAGATTATTTAGTAATCTTCCTCACGTTCATGTTCTTTGTCATCTTCTTTATTCAGAATGTTATCCGCCAGGCACGCAGAATGCGACAAGGAAACGATGCTCTAAATGAAGAGCAACAGAATCAAAATGGCTGGAACTTTCGATTCAACTTTAATGGAATCGGTGCAGCAGCAAGAGGAGGAAACTTCGAGTTTCACTTTTTTGCAATTTAGGTCATTTATAGACATGTATTATGAATATTCTAATGCTACATTTATGTAATTATGTTGTTTTCATTATTCTATAATTTCCGTGATCATCTCCTTAATGAAGGGATGATTGTTCAACATCTTGGAGTTAACAATGTTTGAAGATGAACTCGGCGCTTGGGAACTACCAGTGTTGTCAATCCTATACAATTCATGTGCAGAAGGAGGAAGGTCGTAAATCCATCCATTCTCAGAGAGAAGGTTCATGAACGTTTGTATTGTGTCTGCGTTAGATAATGTAGACTTTGAACCAAGTATTATCAACTTCGATCTTGCACGCGTAACGGCAACATTGATTCTTCTCCAGTCCCTTACTAAATCCCCTGTTATTTTTTTTGTGTTAGACCTCACTAAGGAAATAACGACACAATCCTTGTCTCTACCTTGGTACTGGTCTGCAGTGAGAATTTCAACATTCTCCCTATTATTTAGATGCTTCTTTAACAACCGAAGTTGTCCCCTATTAAATGCCATGACACCGATATTATCTTGCTGAACCCCACATCCAATAAGGGTTTCAACTATCTGCCTAACTAACTCAGCTTCAACCTTGTTTGAGATCTGATCACCCAATACTGTTTCCAACGCCGGAAGGTTATCGTGATTCAAAAAGAGTACATTTCTGTTCTCTTCTATGACATCGTGCAACCATTTTTGTTCCGAATTAAGAAAACCTATTTGATAACTATCTAGAATTTCAGGATTAGGAATTCTTAAAGTTTGATTTGCAACTTCTGTTGATCCACATTTCAATCTGTTTTCATATATCAAGACGTTGCAGAGCTTCATAATTTCTTTGCACATTCTATATTGGTAGGTGAGTTCTACAACACTTGATGGATGTGCATCAGCTAGCATCTTGAAGAGCGACTGTGAGAGTCCTTTTCTAACATCTGCGTCAAGATTCTGGACAAGAGGTGGTAGTTGGTAGTGGTCTCCAACCAAGATAAACTTTTCACAGAATCTCAATGGTCCAAGGCACACTGGCATCGAAACCTGTGAAGCTTCGTCTATAATGCAATAATCAAATTTTTCTCTCAAACTGAAGACCGGATCTTGAATTTTTAGACAGGTTGATGCTACTACTGGAGGATCAAGATAAGCTTTTGCGAAATCTTCCTTGGAAAAGATTCTTCTGTCATGACAATCAGGAAGAAATTGTTGAATATCCTTGTGGACCCTGGGATAATACCCAATTCGTAAAAACGGAACTTTGAGGTCCTTAATTTTAAGTAATATATTATCCACTGCCGAGTTGGTGAAAGACGCTAGAAGTACAGTCTTTTTGCTTGCCACTAGAAACCTGATAAGTTCTGCTATCACTGTGGTTTTACCTGTACCAGGCATTCCCAAAATAAGGGAGTAATCGTCAGCCTTGAGAACTGTCTCAAACGCATTCAATTGATCGGGGTTGAAATTTCCATTAATATTCGTTGACAATAATTCAACATTGTTAAATGTTGGTGGAGCAAAATCGACGATAAGCTTCCTACGTCTAACATCACCGCCTGGTAGAAATAGGTTAAGGACGTTGAATTTGGCAAGTCCCATTCCATAGTACATTTCGTCTTTGTCAATTCGAAACGTTTTTCCAGACAGTATTGAATCATTGGATGAGTTGTGCAACACTCCTTGAACAACTTGGTTGTTTTTCCTATTGAAGCCGCCTTTTCTTGCATCAATTGTCAATATTCTCTTCACGGTGGTAACTTCAATGACAGAATCTGAAATTGATTTGACAACTCCTCGGGCGATCGCAAATTGGCCAGACTCGTCACTTATCAAAACCTTGTCAAATTTAACCAATTGTGTATAATGTATACTTGGGCTAGATCCCTGTTTTCTTACAAAAGTGTAATCGTACTGATTCTGACTATTAATGGAATCTGCCTGTGCGGTTATGACTAGATTGCCCAATGAAGTTCCACTTTTTTGTTCTCTCTGCTTAGCAGTATGCAACCAAAGGTACTTCACAGTACCATTCATTACTAGCTCTTCTTGAACAAGTAAATTGTACCAATATTGATAAAACTTATTGTATTGCGAGTTTCCTGCTAAATGCTTCGTTAAAGCTTCGTATTCGACTATTGACATTCCGCTGTCTTTTGCAGTTTCATTCTCCACCAATCTGTTCAAAATTAAACATGCATCTTTGACATCGCATCGGTCACAATGTGTGCCTGGGGTGAGTTCAGGATAAATCGTTGATCCATCCTTGAAGAATTGAGAAAGTTTGTTACGATGATTCACGAGCGATTTCAAGTCCAGATAATTGAAATCACATTTCTTTGTAGTTTTATTTTTGGTATAGACAAGCAAATATGAATTAATGTCCACATCGTATCTATCTTTGATCAATAAGGAGTAGAGAATTGTTTGGGCATGATGAGTGGTGTACTCTCTTCCTGATTTTATTTCCATAGGAAGTAGATACATACCTTCATAAGTCTTATTCTTCAATTTTGCCTTCAAAGTAACATCGACTTTACCTTTGAGGCCAAAAGTAGGAGACCAGATATCTTCCTCGATATCCAATGCGTCATCCACAGAAAATTGAACATTGCCACCATCATAAGGTGCCTCTACAACATTGTCAGAAGTCAATTCTTTGGACTTGTAGTATTTATCGAACCAGGATCGCAAGTAGGGTAATTGACTGATAATCGTATCTTTTACAATGTCGAGAGTTTCGTTAATGGAATAAATAGTTGTACGATAGTCATCGAGGTATCCGTTCATTTTTTCTTCCATAAATTGTCCATCCCAATTTTCTGTTCTGAAACACTCTTGGAAAATCTGATGAATGATTTCTCCTACAATGAGCGGCATAGACAGTAACCCTGGGAAACTAAAACGGTTCAGAATCACTGACTTTCTTGGGCAATTTAACTGCAGAGCTACTAAAGTTGAAGAAAGCAACACATCCGGATTCCAGATGAGAATATTGTGAGTGTTGTCCACCAATTTGGGACAATCTTTATGGGTGATTATAACATGAATAATATCGTCTACCTCTAGAGCTAATTCAGATGGATCATCTTCTAATATTATTGTCAGTTTTTCTTGACCTGATTCAATTACGTCCAAAATAAGTTGTCTTTTAGTTTGAGAAGTCGATTTGATACCACCTTCCTTTATGCTCTTAATCTGATATCTCTTTAGATCGGGTCTACTGTAAGATATGTCGACAAGTTCTTCTTTCAATTTCAGTTTCAGACGAGAAACTTGCATCTGTTCAAACTTTTTGACACCGTCTTGAAATGATTTAGTATACTTCAGCAGATCTGACTGAATCAGAATCTTACCGCTTTTGGCATCCATAGCCTGCATTAGCTCAGAGTCGTCGTCTGAAAATGGGTCGTCTGAAAATGGGTCATTTGAATCGGTATTGATATCAATTAGATTCCCTACACATTTCGAAGTCGACTTAGTGTCTTCATTGACTATGGGCCCGGTTTCAATGGCCATTGTAAGATTGGATTTCGCTGCCTCAGTGTCAATTGCTAGTACAAGATCTTCGTCATCATCAGAAAAAGGGTCTGTCGAAACATCAAACTCATCTGCCGAATTATCTATCTTTTGAAATTGCTTTAAAGGAGAAGAAGGAGACGAGGAGTGTGAAATTCTATCATTTCGTGGTGTGGATAAAGAGTCCTCTTGTGATGTTTTTGTTGCTTGCATACGATCATGATTTGGCAAGCTCATATCAAACTTGTCTATCCAACTATTCAATGCATTTGTAGCATTAGTAGGCGCATTAGTTTCTGGTAATGTAACATCCCTTACTGGCTTGGTTGGTATGGATCTATTGGCTACTATGGAATCTAGGCCAGTAGTCTTTGAGCGTGGTAATGATGGAGACTGCAAGAAAGGAGAAGTTGATACACTATTCGAATTAGAAGACGCGATATCCGAATGGGCCCTTTGCAAATTCGGAGATTGCGAAAGGATATTGTGAAAATCAGCACCGTATTTCGAAAGGACAGAATTTGTTTGTTCATTTATAGGTTCGATTTCTTCTTTTTGAATGTTAACTGAATGTTTGAGAGGCGAGGAAGGAAGTCGATCTTTTTGTTTATAATTATTGCTTTTGTTGTTGCGAATACCGTTTCGCTTCGGCGTAGTTCTCCACTTAATACCTTCAAAGCTGTCGTCAGAGCTTTGTAGATCTATAGTTATATGTGACTGGTCTTTTCTGCTCTGCGTGTGAATATCTACTTGAAGTTCTTGAGAATCATGTGAATCTTGACTTTTCTCTTGATGATCTTTCTGCTTATGGCTTTGCCTTCCAATGTGATGTTGGATTTCTTCTTCGACTTCTTCGTTTTCTTTATTCTGATAATTTGATTTTTTTGCATCGCTTGAGATCATTCCTTCAAAAGCTTTATCATCTACATGACTTATATCTCGATCTTTTTGTGAAGGTTTGGCCAAAGTTAGTCTATTTATGGGACCAAAGAAGTACTTCGTCTTGGTTTTGTTTGCTAGTTTTATGGGCCGTATTGTCTCGGAGATGGGAATCCCTGGTTTGGCCTTTTTCGCCGTCACCTCCCTTTGCTCTGGGAGTTGCCGTTTCTCCATTGTCTATGGATGCAATAGAAGCAGTGAACGCTGTTGATGAGGAGAGATAGTTAACCAATATAAGAATTCATCTGGTAAATAAAGCAACCGCGCGTTTGTGCGTAGAAAATAGCTGCGAAAACTTCATCGCAATATTGAAGCAAATAGAGAAATGATTCAAGAGTATATGTTGAAAGTGAAAACGTAGGCCTACAAAAACAAGAACATCGTTATGGAGCAGAGGTGAGGCAACAAACTGGTAACGAATACGATATTAGTAACTAACAAACAAAATGGGCGTTTTGTTTTCATATGGAAGCGTAACTCCCTCTTAGCATTCCAGTCACGTCCTACCTATCTGTTTGCCACATACTTCTCAGTGATTCGTACTCTTTACTATGAAGGGATTTAATCCAGTAAGTGTTTACATTTATATCAATTTGAAATAGATATGAGTTAGAAGCAGATTTATCCATCAGGCGTACAGCTCAGATCAAGAATATTTCAACTGTACACAATGACCTGAACAGCAAAAAAATCACAAATCTCCATGTATATTTCATCTCATCGCTTGATATCTCCAATAGTATACTTCAATAGCGATCATGGATAAACTCCATCCCTATTTGTCTCTTTTGGCTGATTCTCTTATTCATTCACTTCATTGTTGCAGCCGGTCGGAAATTACTACCTTGCCTGCGTCCTCACTTCCGACTGTACTTTTCACCCTCGGTGCGCTCTCTTCTCACCGGAAGTTGGACCGGGAAAAATTTTAAACCTCATCGACCAGAATTTTTCAGTAAAGTTGAATTTTATCTCATCTCAGCTATTCATTTCTGTGAGAAAGATAACTACTTTGTTCATATATTGTTTGTAGCAACCGTTATCCGGAACTGAATTATCTGTTGTAAGAAGGTTCTATAGGAGGATCTACCTAGCATCAACTAAGAAGAATCGATCAAACAGGTATTTTCATTTCAGTAATTTTACTACCTTGATAACAACTATATTTACCTACAACAGTATAAAATGGCCTACGTATTGACCGAAACTGCTGCCGGATACGCCCTCTTGAAGGCTTCCGACAAGAAAATCCACAAGTCGTCTTCCTTAATCGAGGATTTGAACACTGCGGACAAGGTTGCTGAGCAGTTCAAGATCCACCGTTTTGAAAAGTTCCAATCAGCTGCTAATGCCTTAGAAGAGGCCAACGCTGTCATCGAGGGCCGTGTTTCTGACTCTTTGAAGAAGATGTTGGAAGATGCCAAGTCCGACAAGAAGGCTACTTTGATCGTTTCCGAAGCCAAATTGGGTAATGCCATCAACAAGTTGGGCTTGAACTTCTCTGTTGTATCCGATGCTGCCTCGTTGGACTTGCATAGAGCTATCAGAGAATTCTTGCCTGAATTATTGCCAGGCTTAGATGATTCCATGTTGAAGCAAATGTCATTGGGTTTGGCCCATTCCATTGGCCGTCACAAGTTGAAATTCTCTGCTGATAAGGTTGACACAATGATTGTACAAGCCATTGCTTTATTGGACGATTTAGACAAGGAATTGAACACCTACGCCATGAGATGTAAGGAATGGTACGGCTGGCACTTTCCAGAGTTGGCCAAAATGATTGTCGACTCCGTAGCTTATGCCAGAATCATCTTGACCATGGGTGTTAGATCCAATGCCTCAGAAACTGATTTGTCGGAAATTCTCCCTGAGGAATTGGAAGAACAAGTCAAATCTGCTGCTGAAGTTTCCATGGGTACTGAAATCACTGCTATTGATTTGGAAAACATCAGGGCTCTTGCCGAGCAGATCGTTGACTTTGCTGCCTACAGAGAGCAATTGTCCAACTACTTGTCTTCGCGTATGAAGGCTATCGCACCAAACTTGACTGCCTTGGTTGGTGAGTTGGTCGGTGCCAGATTGATTGCTCATGCTGGGTCATTGACCTCTTTGGCTAAGGCCCCAGCTTCCACCATCCAAATCTTGGGTGCTGAAAAGGCTTTGTTCAGAGCCTTGAAGACCAAGCACGACACACCAAAGTACGGTTTGTTGTACCATGCCTCATTAGTTGGCCAAGCTTCCGGTAAGAACAAGGGTAAAATTGCCAGAGTGTTGGCTGCTAAGGCTGCTGTGGCCTTGAGATACGACTCTCTTGCTGAAGAAAGAGACGACTCTGGTGACTTTGGATTGGAAGTCAGAGCCAAGGTAGAGTCCAGATTGAGTGCTCTCGAAGGCCGTGACTTGAGAACCACCTCGAAGGTTGTCAGAGAACAACCAAAGGTTGACATAACGGAAGCCCGTGCATACAATGCCGACGCCGACGCTCCAACTGCTGAAGTTGACTCAGACGACGAATCGGACACCGAGGAAATCGACACCAAAAAGGAGAAGAAGGAAAAGAAAGACAAGAAAGACAAGAAAGAGAAGAAAGAGAAGAAGGACAAGAAGAGAAAGAGAGATGATGATGACGAGGAAGAAGAAGATAAGAAGTCGAAGAAGGAAAAGAAGGAAAAGAAGGAAAAGAAGGAAAAGAAGGAAAAGAAAGATAAGAAGTCTAAGAAAGAGAAGAAATAGACAGCATCACCAGCACGCTTTCTTCTGTAACTTTTACTTTACTTTTTGCATTTACTACATTCATGACTTTGATTCTCAAGTTCACCAACCAACCATCTTAGAAGTTTACTTGCCTTGGAGCCCATGACTTCTTATTTTGTTCTATAGTACGATGTTGTCACCCAGCATTTTTGTGTTACATTAATATATATACATATATCAGGAAGAGAAGCAAATGTAGTAGTTGGTCCTTGATAGATTAAGCATCCCAAAAAATACTAGTCTAAATCATCTGGCATATCTATGTCCTCGTCAGCAGGTGATTGACTTGGTTGATTGCCTCGCGTGGTAGGACCCCCAGAGGTGTTCCCGCTTCTATCACGAGTCAAAACTTGCCCAACGCGATGTGCAGCTTGAGCGGCAGTATGTGCAGCTCGTGCTGCTCTCTGCGCTGCTGAAACACTGGGGTGCTGTAATACAGAAGCAGGCGGTGATTGTTCTTGCGTGAACGTCGAAATTACGGTCCCAAGTCCTTGTATGACATCCCTGAACATGTTTTCTGGTGTGCCAGATGTATGCATTGTGTAAGCTCTAACTGAAGGACTTGGTACTCGATCCCCTGTTTGTGGCAGCTGCTGCGTTGGTCTACTGTGTTCATTATCGTCTTCCATGTATGCGCCAAAATTGTTAAAGAAGTCACGTACTGGAGGAAACTGCTCTGAAACAAAATTGTTGGTATTAGAAATTCTTCCATCGCTGTTAACTGCAGGGTTTGCACCAGGCCTTGCGCCAGAACTAGCGCCAGTAGCACCGGATGTTGTACTATTATTTACAACTGCACTAGGATTGGTTCTCAATGTTTGTGGCATAGGCCTTCTAGGTGTTACAGTTGGTATAGCTCCTGCTGCAGCAGCTGCGGCAGCCGCGACGGCAGCCAGTTGAGCAGCATCATTGCTAACAGCTCGAGCTTCCATAGTTTCTCTAGGTATTTGAACAGTTTCTACACCAGTGCTAGACATCATGTTCTGCGCCACTTCCGGACTCAAGATATTGGGACGAGCACGATTGGCTCTATCAGCCATATTTCGCAAGTTGGAGTCTCGCAAGTTGGGAAAATATGCAAAGTAATCACGGTCCTCTTCAGAACATTCTGCGCGCAAAAGAGCGAGAGTTTTACGTACTTCGCTAGCAGTCTGTCTTATCTGAGCCGATGATTCGTACAGTTGGTAAGCTCTCTTTTCTGTTAACGCTATTGATTGACAGAGCCTCAGGACAAACTGTGGAAGCACTGCCTTGATTTTAGAAGCTCTATAGGTAGCTTTCAACTCTGGGTTATTCGCTGGGAAATCCACAGGTAATATCTCTCCAGCGGTACATTTCAAAGCGAGTAGGTAGCATTTCAACGCTGTTAGTCCACTTCCCATATAGAGATGGCAATATCCCAATTGAGTCCATGCTGGTGTGAAAGTTCTGTCGAAACAAACGGCTCGGTTCAAGTCCTCAATGGCTTCAATGAAACAATACAAGCCAATATATGCTATGGCTCTATTGGTGAGCAACTGAGGAATTGATTCGTTAGACGATAGACGAGCTACATCCAAGGCATTGGTGTACACTTTGATGGCCTGGGCAAAGGCCAGATTCGACATCAAGTTGTTGCCTTGTTCACGAAGTTTGTTTGTTAACTCTGTGTTCCTTACTGTAGCTGATGAATCTGTAACGACGTAGTTGATGGTGTAATGAAGCAATCCCTTGAAGGCAGTATAGATAATACGAGGAGAAAGACCTTTCAAGTTGTCTTTTTCAAGATACTGCTGAACTGATGTGACTTTCGACTCCATTTGTGATGAAAATGGAATTCCCGTGACAGCAGGTGCTTCGCTGAGAAACTTACTCGCACAGTATGAGAGGAGTTGAGAATCGGGGAGAGAGCCAACATGCGGGTCTGCCAACTTGACGGTCGACACAGCTTGACACAAGATGAGATACAACTTGCTTTGGAGCTGCGAAGTTCGAGAAGGTGACGTCTCCGATTTGAATGGTAATTCGCTGACATTAGAGCCAATCCCTGGGTCAGTATTGGCAGAGCTACTGTCCGCCGAAGCACCAAATTCAAACGGCGTTGTGGTACTGGGCCTACTCGCTTCAGAGCCAATTCCCTCGATACTGTTAATTATGTCAATTGTTTCAGTTTTCCACGGTACATCGTAAGCTGCTTGTTCTGGGCCCAAGAGGTTCTTAGCGAGTTCGACTGAAATTCCAGAAGTGGACAGGCGGGCATAGTCAGCCATCGTAGCTGCTGCGTTCTGTGGGTATTTGGGGTGTTTTTTCCAGTACAAGTAGTCATTGTACAAGCATATCTTGGAAAGGCTTGCTGTTCTGACTTGGTTGAGATCGTTGGCCAAGTCCTGGAACTGGATGGTTTCCTCTTCCGTCTGGCCAGCGGGAAAGCTCTGCGATTTTAACGAATTTTCTACCAACTCCAAGTGCTTGGAAAGAGCTGAGACAAATGCGTGTTGAACCACGGGGTCTGGAAGCTGTTGGTCAGACATGATATCGTAAGTGTACGAGGAAAGAACGAGAAGAAAAGAGGAATCGAAGCAGAACAACGAGCGCTGAATGGACCAGTTGCAGATCTGATAGAAAAATCGCGATTAGCGGAGATTTAGCGAGAGAATGGTTGCTGAAGGTTCGTATGCAAGATTGCGGGACAGGGATAAAATAGCGAGACTTTAGAAGCGAGAATAGTGAGATCGAAGGTATATAAATCCTATATTACGGTGTTCTTCTCTCTCAAAGCTAGCATTTAGAGTCAACAGGCATGCGAGAATAAGTTGTGCCGATTACAGAGCAATTGAAAAGCAAATGGCAGAGAACTTTATACTATTTATTTTCCATAGTAGAACTACAAAGGAAATTGGGGCTCGCAGTCTCACTGTCGTTAATTTCTACTATGTCTTTTCTCGCTGTTATTTCTCATGGTCTTTTCATAATTGCCACTACTAACATTTACTCTTTCTTAGCCACTTCTTCTTTTCCGATCCAACTTCTAGGATATTGTCTTTTGGCTTTCCCTTTCGATTCCTACATTCTACAGCCAAAGTGAATTACCTACTCAATACCCCGATGACGGCATCTCTTCTGTCGCAACTGCTAGTGCCACCATCTTTGCTAACTCCCCAGAATTGCCATGAATCATCGCGAATATCAGCATTTCTCCGTCTTTCTCGTCTAGCATCCGACGACACTATCAGACAACATCTCAATGAATTCAAATCCCCAGTGGGTTGTGATGATTACTTCGCCACTACGATCGCTCCCCAATGGCAAGCAAGAGCCCAGTTGATCACTTTCTGTGAAAGCTACGCTGCTAACCTTAGGAAAAAAACTGCCCTGGGAATCCACGTAAATCACGAGGAACCTCAGGGCGGTGCGGCTCATGTCAATTTGCTACCCCAGACTTTCAATTTGAGGTTGGATCCTTATGCCGAGAAGTCATACAACCAGAAGCTCGAGCAGCAATACGCTCAATGCGACTACATCGACAACTGGGTCAGCAACCAGAAGAATGTTGAATCCATCATCAGAGAGCAAACAAGTCACGTCCTTAACGATAAGTGCTATTATAACGACTGGTTAGCTCGGTTCAAGGAGCTAGATTCTGTATTTAAACATGTGTAACATAGCATCCAGTTATACCTATGGAAGAATAGCAACTATTCGGCCGATAATTGTTTTGACAGTAATAATCGTATATAGCGGTCAGTCCTTGTAACTCTCTCATTCTCTCCCTGTAAATAATGCATTACTACTTTTATTCTGCAGTCTCTATATGAATCTATAGAAATGTAAGAAATTTATTTATGAGCGGCTGCAGCAGCGGCATAGGCAAACTTGCTCATAGGTTTGACAGCAGTCGGTTGTGATATGATTGTCTTGTTAGTGGCGGAACTGCTGCTTCTGCCAGTATTTGTTTGTACGGTTGGTTTCTTGGGCTTTTTTGAAGCTGCAGTAGTCTTAGTAGGTTTCTTCTTAGATGCAACAGTAGGAACTGAACTCGATTTGGAACTTAGAGACGGGGACGATGTGGGAGTTGGAGATTTCTCCTTTCGGACGGCTGGCATGCTTTTTTCTCGAGAAACCATGTCTTTGGCCATCAATAAGCAGTCGATCCAGCCATAGTTCTTGCCTAGTTTAACTTGATCCCCGCTTCTATCCACAACTTTGACAGAATCTTCAAGCGACAATCTTTCGAAATCGCTGATTCTTTTCAAGAAGATCAAGTCTCCACCTTTTCTTATCAATTCTAGAATTAAATAGCCGTAGACTTCTTCGCTGTCGTTGCCATCATCGTCAACAGCTAGACTCTCAAATTCATAATCATACATCAGATAATCTCCGCCGTTATTTGCCTTGAGATCTACGAGCATCACACCCAAATTAGCTGTGACAAAGAAGACCCGAGCTAAATTGGTAATGACAGTGACTACAACTTCAGCATTCGTCTCAAGTTGCCTCAGGTATTTTGTGATCAAATCATCTATGAGGGAATCATCGAGCTGTTCAGCTGGTTGCCGCTTTAAGATCTTATTGCTCAATTCCAGCTTCAATATCGTGTCCATCTTCAAAATTTTTTCGTTAGGACTCAACAAATTCGAAATTTCCTTGAACTTGATAGTATTCCTAGCTTCTATAACTTTGGACTTTGAGATCTTCGGCTTCAAGTCTTCTTTAGACTTGGTAGCAATTGCCAACTTCGCCAGTGGCAAAGCAGGAGTCAGTCGTAGCGCCTGCTTCATGCCATTTCCCGCGGCAGCGGCAGCAGCAGCACTTACAAACAGATTTGGAACGACAGGATGCTGAGTTTGAGATTTATGCTTAGAGCTGGAGACATTTCTGGAACTGGAAGCGCTGCCGGAGCTAGATCCGCTAGCTAGTTGACCATCGGCAGACTGGCTATTTCTATCACTTGAAGGTGTACTAGATGTACTATTGGCCATGGCAAAGGCTGTATTGGTACGCAAATTTGTATAGTGAGGACTTTTCGGGGGAGAATCCTGGGCTTGTGGTGGTGGAGATATCTTAGGAGTGCTATCTACAGACTCACTTGAAGCCATTGCTATGTTTTTGCTATCAGCCAGACGAGATTGCTGTGGTTGGGGTTGCTTTTGACTTGGTCGAAGTGGCATGCTTGGTTGTTGGAGCATTTGGGCCCTGTAAGCGTGTGCATGGTGTTGATTTTGAGTTCTAGGAGGAGAAGGTGCAGATACAAAAGCAGGATGAGTTGGTGAGGGTGGAAGCACGACTGGTGCTGGGGGTGGAGGCTGTTGCTGAGTTTGTTGTAAGATCTGAGCCGGGGGACCAAGTTGTTGTGGTGTAACGATATTCTTTTTGATACGAGTAGCTGGCTGGTACGACTTCTTGACACCAACAGAGGGAATGTATGCAAAGTCTGAATGCTGTATTTGCGAATGCAATTGCTGATACGAGTTAGACTTGTTAATATTTCTATTGGAGCCTGTTTTGAATGTCGACATTACTGGTGAAGGTGCATTATTTGAGGCTGGTCCAAATGGCTCAAATCTGGGTACTTTTCTATGCCAGATGAAATTGAGGTCGTCCCAAGGAACGTCTTGGAACCAGCGGCTCTTCTGGATTTGAGGTATTGTAGACCGTTGTTGGGGATCGGCCAACAAAATTTTATCTATTATCTCGATCACATCTGGAGGAAGTGGGTACTTCAGACGGTACGAGTAATCAATGTTGATAATTTTCTCGAACGTCAAGTACTCAGTGTTGCCCTTGAACGGTGGCACTCCGTGAAAAAACTGATACAAAATACATCCAAGAGCCCATACATCAGCTTCAAATCCACAGATGTTGTGTTTGAGAAGCTCTGGCGAAACGTACTCTGCTGTGCCTACAAAGGATCCCTTACGATCTTCGTCACTAACCCTAACCGGAACGTTTTGGGTCTCGCCTACGGAGTTGTAATCGATTTTCTCATCGTTATCGTCAGAGTTTCCTAAAAGCTTGGCCGCACCAAAGTCGGTGATCTTTAGGCTAAAATCGTGGGCTACAAGGATGTTTTCGGGCTTCAAGTCACGATGAATCACTCCTTTCAGATGAATGAATTTAACGGCGTCAACAATCTGACACATGTAGAACTTCAGCACTGCTTCTGACAACGAGCCGAACTTACGGATAATTGAAAGAAGCTCCCCGTATTCAGCGAAATCAAGCACAAAGAAAAGACTCTTTTCGTCTTGAAAAGTGTAGTACAACTGAACAATACCAGGATGCTGCTGACCGAGACGATGCAACGTAATCTTCTCGATATTGACGTACTTGATCTTGTCCTCTTTGACAATATGTCGTTTGGAAAGCACCTTAATAGCATATGTCTTTGAGTTGTGGATATCCATTGCAGAAAACACAGTGGAATAAGAACCTTCACCAATCCTTGTTCCAAACTGGTAGTCTCGAGCCGTTCGCTTCACGGGTATGGGAGACACTTGTTTCTGCAGAAGTTGCTGTTTCTGCTGTTGCTGCTGTTGCTGTGCTGGTAGTGGTGGTCGTTGCATTTGAATGATGTTGTCTGAGGACATATTATGATGTATATAAGATGACTTATGACTTATGAAATAATGAAATAATAAAAGCTATGACAATAGACAATTGATATCAAGGGAAGTGTAATGACAAATTGTGTGTGAAGTATGTTATATATAATGGGACTCGATTTGGATTCATTTATGAGCACTAGATTTCCAAAATTTGAAAGCTTCACGATATTTAAGGTTTCACTAATTCAATACTCAAACCAACCTTATGCCTATAATGCTATAGTTAAGAGGTAACTCGATAAAGTGGTGATATCAATGGACACAATTCTGGTGCTGCCAATGGCGAAGATTCCAATGATGGAGACAGCAAAAATAAGCTGTTTCTAGACGGCACGACACAGCGATAGGGGAAGTCCAAGAAAAGGAAAATACACTAATGTTGTTGATATCGAAAACCAAGATCAAGACAGCCTACAGATCGGTGGGGATATCACGTGATCAGACTGTAAACAAGTGAAAAAGTGGTGGGTGGGCATAAAGAGGCTGTTCAGGGAAGTAGAAGAAGTGGGGGGCAGGATGATGCTAGGGAAGCTGGTTGTAGCGAGTTGCTGAGTGGAGGGTTCACACAAGTTTAAAGAGTGTAGGCTAACTTTGTGTTGTGTGTGGAGCATATATAGTTCTGTTTGGGAAGGTGGAAAACGAGCGAGCTAGCGAGGTGCTGAAAGGCAGACGATCGAATTAGGCAATGAGTGGGGCTCTGGCTGGGCTTGGTGACTTTGCTGAGTTTGTAGAAAGTCGTCAATTGTGTTTTGTCGGCGACATTGTATCTTCCATACTATTTGAATTTAGTCCTATTGTTAATATCTTACGTCATAGAGATCCTGATTACAGTTTAGTATGCGCATATATTGTTCTTTATAAATTTTAGAGTGAGTAGGTGAAGTTGTAGAACCAGAACCTGCAATAGTAAGGCAAATTTTACAAATAAGGTAAAGAAAATTTGTGGTTAGTGGGTATCTACAAGTCTTTGCTGATTAGCCCAAATGTTTAGTTTATTCGCATCTACCAATTTATACCTCTCCCTTCTTCTTCTTCATCTTTACCTTTATCTTCTCTACTGTTCTCTTTCTGGCTTCACTTTTCGCAGAAAGATGTTTACACACAGGAATGCTCCAGAATCTCTGAATTTTTACTCTTGCAGATGCGGCTACTTTTCAGTCGCCAACTTTAGAATAAACGCCCTCTCCCTTTCGCTAAGGATCCCAGGTATAGAGACGACAGTGTTCACGATGCGTCTTCTGGGCCAGCTTCTTCGAAGCACACCATTTCTCACACGGGCAAAGCCCGTGTCTGGTAAGGTGTCACATTTCAGACTGCGCACCGATCTCAAGGGAGGTTCATCCAACTCCTCAAAGTCGCCAGATTCTGCTGGTGAAGCTACTTCAGCGCATCTTCGTCGTATTTTCGACGACCAGAAGTACTTCAACAACTTCACTAAGTCTGCGGCAGAAAATTTGGGCAAAGTTTCGCTGCTTCCAGCCATCTTCTCCTTCCGCAGATCTGGATTGTTCTGCAACGATAATCTTCTGACTCCCCATGGATTGATCGACTTCTCAAAAAACTCACTTCGAGAAGCCAAAGCGCTTGTAGAATCAATGCTCCACGATGTGAAGTCTCATCCAGATGGCCGTTTGTCGTATATCAATAAATTGGACCAGTTGTCGGACATCTTGTGTAGAGTAATAGATGTAGCTGAGTTCATCAGAGTAGCACATCCGTCTCAAAAATGGGTCAATGCTGCCCAGCAAACTCACGAAATCATGTTCGAATACATGAACCAGTTGAATACAAACGTGGAGTTGTACGAGAATCTAGGGGACATTTTGAAAGATGCCTCTGTGAGGTCCCAATTAACAGAAGAAGAAATCCAGGTTGGTGAGTACTTGAAACAAGACTTTGAAAGATCGGGAATCCACATGAACCCTTCTGCGAGAAATAACTTTGTAGCAATCACTCAGGAGATATCTTTGCTCGGGTCACGTTTTAATAACGAGATCCACAATTTGAAATCATACTGGTGTGAAATTCCCAGGTACGAGTTTGAACAACTCGAAGACTCAAGTTTGAAAAAGGAGATTCTCGGCTATCAGTCCAAGGCTCCTCCTTCTAAGCATTCTTCTCAGACTATCAGCATCCCATTAGTGGGCCACATTCCCTTCACGATCCTTACTACATGTTCTATAGAGCTGATCAGAAGGGAGATCTGGATTTCTTTGCATAATTCTTCAGATGAACAGATCGCTACTCTTAACAACTTCCTCAAATACAGAGCTACGTTAGCAAGAATGTTGGGCTATAAGTCTTATTCACATTATCAATTGGAACACAAAATGGCCAAGAATCCCGAAAATGTAGTTACATTTTTGACTAACTTACAGAAGTCGTTGAGAGAGAAGGGTGTTACTGAAGAAATCAAAAAGTTGTACCAATACAGAGACGATTCTACGATTTCACAGGTACAGACTGCATCGACTGAAGATATTATTGATGGAGTTAAGCCCTGGGATAGGGATTACCTCTTGGAAAAGCTTCAGAAAGCGTCTAACACGAATTTAGAAGAGTTAGAGAACATCAATGAATACTTTTCTGTTGGCACTATTGTCGCAGGATTGAGTGAATTGTTTAAACTGATCTACAACGTTGAGTTTGTGCCTGTTGCAACACTAAAGGGGGAAACTTGGGATCAAAATCAAGTTCGTAAAGTTGCAGTGGTTGACCATTCTACAAAGAAGAAATTAGGATACCTATATTTAGATTTCTGGTCCCCCAAAGTCTTACCATCTCATTTCACAATAGTTTGTCTGAGAAAGCTCAATTTAGGTATTAAGAGCGAAACGAAAGACAAGATGAGACAATTGGTACAATTGGATGAGGACGAAACCTCACAGCTACCAGTAATTTCGTTGATTTGTAACTTCCAGAAATCAAGTGATGGTCACATAGGCAGATTTGCAGGCGTGGAGAATGAGAAGCCAACATTACTTTCGTTGAATCAAGTCGATACTGTTTTCCATGAAATGGGTCATGCCATGCATTCCATGATTGGACGTACTGACTTGCATAATCTCTCTGGAACCAGGTGTGCCACTGACTTTGTGGAGTTACCCTCAGTTCTAATGGAATCTTTCAGCAAAGATCCTCGAGTCTTGTGTAAAATTGCAAAGCACTACGAAACGGGCGAGCCACTATCTCCTAAACTTTTGGCTCAGCACCAGACACAGAAGGTGATGTTGGACGAATGTGAAACCTACATGCAATCGAAGATGGCCATGTTAGATCAAGTTCTACACAGCGAAGATGTGGTCAGAACTATTTCGGAAGACTTTGCTAACTTCGACTCTACGCCTATATACCATAGTCTTGAGTCCAAGTTGAAGGTTTTTGCCGATACCTGGTCTACTTGGCATGGCAAGTTTCCCCACTTGTTCTCGTATGGTGCCGTTTATTACTCCTACTTGTTGGACCGAGCCATCGCAGAGAAGATTTGGAATGGGTTGTTTGCACACGATCCTTGGAGCAGAGAGGCGGGAGAGAAATACAAAAACAGCATATTGAAGTGGGGTGGCACCCGTAATCCCTGGGAATGCCTTGCAGATGCGTTGGAGAACGACGAGCTCAGCAAAGGAGACTCGCGAGCAATGGAAATAATCGGCAAGAATTCCTTGTGACGTCACGACAAAAGTAAATTTGGTATTTAATGGCATTATGAAACTTGTACATAGAACTTCTACAATAGATGAAATTAGTATAATGAATTGCCGTAGGGTTGTTGTATTAAACTTCATTGAATCGCCAAGATTCACTATACGAAGTCTTATCTACATCAAACTAGATCAAAAACGATTTGTTGCCATGGTGCAACAATCTCATCGAGAATAACTGCATCAACTATTGGATATCATGCCATCAAACACTAATCTCCCGGAGAATGTGGGGAGGGGAGTGGGAGAACTCCTTTTCCGAGGGCTCGTAGGTGAGTCGTGATTAATATGTGTTCAGGGGTTTTTGTGGTATTGAGTCACAGCCATCTAATATTGTTAACGAACATTTTTCCAAAACCTTAAGGCATTTTGGAAGAAAGGTACTATTCAACATTACTATTTTATTCCACCGCTTCAAACTCTACAAATTATTTCTCGATTACACAGTGTATTTTCTACGTTCTAAGCAGTAGGACCACTCCAACTGCTGATTTTTGATATGTCCCTGACTCATTCTATAGCAGCAACAGACCATAGCGTGCCGGTTCCGGAACAATTTCTTCGGTCTGCACACAATGAACGGAGTATAATAGTATTGCCTTAAGCAACGGACCTGTAAGAGGGTGTTAGGACTTCATACAGTCTGCGAAGCTAAATGCAAACGGCAAATGTACCAATGCCTTATAGTAGTGTCGCTTAGCTACGCCGTGAACTAACTAAAGCGGTTGTAACTGCGAAATGCCTACACACCATCTCGAGTACAGGACCTGAAGAAATGGAGATTTCAGGTGTGACCTCATCTCTTGTTGTACAACAGTGACAAGCCTTTGCTATCCAAGTCAATGTGAATTACTGCACTTCACAATATTGTAAATAGAAATTTAGCTGTCGGAAGTATACCCGCAATACGAACTTCCATACAGCTCCTGGAAAAAATTCTGGAAAAACTGCCAGAAAATATCGCAAAAGAAAAAAGTTCTGTAATGCCTTTTGACAGTTGCCAAATACGGCAATTGCTGCTGAGCCGCAACCTCACCATATACAAGTCTTCCTTTTTGCAATGCCCAGCGGATAGCCGGTTCGTCGCGGTATTGGCAGAAGTACCCCTCGATAAGGACCGACACGTATAGACAATTATGGACATTGACCGAAAAAAAGAAACGTCCGCTATGATGTCGTACTATTCGATTAGTCCCTTATACCTCCCCGAGCCTTCACACAGTACTTCTGTTGGTTATTCCTTCCGTTTTTGCAATTCTTGCTCTCAAAGCGCAAGTGCTAGTGACTCGAGTAGCGTCCCATATATAACTTTTAGGATCCGCTTAGAAATTTTTTCACGTTATTCAAAATATACCATTTCGAGTCGCCAGTTGATTTGTACTGTGAGTCGTTTTCCAACCCTGTCCATACCTGGTTCATAAGTCATAGTGCAATTATATTCTCCGCATAAAAGATAAGTAAGCTATATCGTTATCATGTCGTCAAAAGATTTAGAATGCAATGATGTCAAGGTTGACTCGGGCTTATTTGACTCTGCCTCCAACATCCTGGCCCCTCTCTCAGAAGAACTGACTCGCTGGGGAAAGTTCAAAGATTCCTTCAAAAGACAACCCTACGATGAAACCGGTGCTGGTAAGCAGCTTGCCAAAGGTATCTCCAAAAGTCACTTGGTGTTGATGGCCTTGTGTACTGGTCTTGGTACTGGTTTATTAGTGGGGTCTGGTGGAATTTTGAGCAAGGCTGGTCCATTATTCGTTCTTGTCGGTTATGCCATTGTTGGTTCATTCTTGTATCCTACCTTGCAAGCAGCCGGTGAAATGGCTGTCAACTATTCTGATCTCTCTGGTGGTTACAACAACTACCCAAGAAAGTTTGTAGACGAATCCTTGGCTTTTGCAATTACATGGAACTACTGTATCCAGTGGCTTTCTGTCATTGCCATCGAGTTGGTGACTGCTGCCATGACCATTGAATACTGGAACACCTCCATCAACCCTGACGTGTGGGTTACTATTTGCTATGTTGTTGTTTTATTCATCAACTTTAACGGTTCCAAGGGTTACGGTCAAGGTGAATTCATCTTGGGTTCCTGTAAGATCCTCATGATTGTAGGTTTCATTATCATGGGTATTGTCGTCAACGTTGGTGGTGGACCAGAAAAGGAATTCATTGGAGGAAGATACTGGCACAACCCTGGTTTCTATACCAACTTCAAGGGCCTCTGTTCCGTTTTTGTCACTGGTGCCTTCTCTTTGGGTCAATCTGAATTCGTTGCCCTCTCTGCAGCTGAGCAAAAGAACCCAAGACAGTCCATCCCATCGGCTTGTAAGTTAATCTTCTGGAGAATCCTTGTTATCTTCTTGGGTTCTTTGACTATTGTCGGTTTGTTAGTTCCATACACCTCCGACAGACTTTTGGGTTCCCATGGTGGCGGTTCGCATGCTTCTCCATTTGTGTTGGCTGCAGCTTTGCATGGAGTCAAAGCAGTTCCCTCTATCATTAATGCTGTCATTTTGTTGTCGGTCACTTCTGTTGCTTCTTCGTCGTTGTACTCTGCATCCAGAACTTTGCAATCTTTGGCTGAGCAGCGTTTTGCCCCAACTTGGTTCAACTACATCGACAGGTCTGGTAGACCATTGAGAGCCTTGGTGGTATGTTCAATCATTGGTCTCTTTTCTTTCATCGCAGCCTACAAGAAACAAGAAACAGTGTTCAACTGGTTGTTGGCTATTTCTGGTCTCTCTCAAATCTTCACTTGGTTCAGTATCTGTATTTCCCATGTCCGTTTCAGAGCTGCTTTGAAACACAACAACATTTCTCTTGACTCATTAGGTTACGTAGCTTCTACTGGTGTTTGGGGTTCGTGGTATGCTATCATTTGGTATGTTCTTGTGTTGATTGCGCAATTCTGGATTGCTTTATACCCAGTTGGAGAAGGAGAGCCAGATGCCGAGGCTTTTTTCCAGAACTACCTTGGAGCAATTGTTTTGATCTTGTTCTACGTTGGCCATAAGATATACACAAAGAACTGGAAATTGTTTATTAAGGTCGAAAACATCGACATATACAGCAGCAGAACCATTTTTGATGAAGAAGTATTGACATTGGAAAAGCAAGAAGAAGCAGAAAGGTTCAAAAATTCTAACATTTTTAAGAAAGCATTGAAGTTCATGTTCTACTAGAAGGATTTTCTCTAATGACCATTTCATGACTTTTCACTTCATTTTAAATTATTTATAGATTGTAATACTATGTTTTTATGAACTTAAATTGTAATTTTATGTTTTATTAGGCGAGATCATTTTGAAATTTCATGTATTTTCGCAGCCTTTTTTCCAATTTGCATATCCTTGGGTTCAGAGAACTATAGCAATTAGCCAATAGCAGGTACATCCGTTGGAAAATGTTTGTCTTTTAAGTAAATGATTACTAGCTACTTACATACCAAGAAGATTACTTTAGTCTCTAGACTGAATAGTGGAAAGTGATCTCTTTAGCTATGTAAGTAAATTGGGTAGTCCATATGAACACAAAGGTGCAAGTTAATTTATGTTCCTACCCAGAGCCAGGATTTATGATAGATTTATCTGCGCTGTCAATCGAAATAGTATTAGATCACACTCCTCTTGATTCCTTGAATTTATGATCTTTATGTTCATAAGAACGACGACGTCGTTCTAAGAAGGTATCAGTAACTATCGCAAGGCATCTAGGAGTAAACCTGGCTGCAACATACAGTGAGTTAATTAGAACTTAAAAAGCTTTTACCCTTTATTACCATTATAAACAAACAATTCATCCATGTTCTTCTTCATGCTTTATCTAGCACAAATGAGTCGCCATGTTCTTTGTCAATGAATTTAAGGGTATGTAGATACTGAAAATAGCTCAAGAAGAGAAATAGATATTACCAGTTACTATCAGTAATGGCTAAGGTGTAAATTGAAGCGGCCGACAGTACAGTCGGTTAACCATAACAGATAAAATGTATCATATAAAAAATGTATCATGTAAATTCCAGATAGCACCCTGGAGCCTAACTGTATCCTGTTACAGACTATAGGCTAACTTCGCAATTTTTGCACAGAAAAAGAGCCCATAGTTAAGAAATCGAGTATTGAAAAATTCAATTTACTAGCAGTCAAATATTAGATGAACCCAATTACCTGCTGAGTGTAATGTTGTTACAAGTCATACGAAGGGGAAATAGAGGCACCGGCATATATAGGAATGCTAGTCGATATGTGGGGACCAAAAATACGGAAATTTTGCTAAGGCCCCAGTTGGATATCAATGGAGTTATAGCGAACAAAGAAGAATATGAAATGTCTATCCGAAGGAGAATGCTTTCAGACGAATATTTGACTGGCCTCAATTACATCATTGAGAACCGCCCTAAGCAGCTTGCATTATCACAGAAGATCAGCATTTTGCGTGGAGAAAGGAACAAATTGGGAGAGCAAATGAAGAAGGAAAAGTCTTCTTCGATTAAAGATAGGCTCACTTCCATCAAGGAAGAGTTGAAGCCTCTCGAAGCTGAAGCCAAAACGTTGACAGAAGAAATATACAGAAAGGCAGAAATGCTTCCAAACCTTTTAGATTCGGCCGTGCCAAAAGACAACCTTGTAAACGACATTGTCGAGTTTATCCATTGTGACTCCGAAGAAGATGCTATGCGAAAGCTTCCTAAAACCGAATATGACCATAAACTGATTGGTGAAAAGTTGAACATTATGGATTTTGAAACTGCTCTGAGAGTTTCGGGCTCGTCGTGGTATTATTTGATTGGAGATGGTGCTCTATTGGAACAGGCTTTGGTGCAATATGGCTTGTCCAAGGCTCGTCAAAGAGGCTACAAGATGGTAATACCGCCTTCAATAGTAAGATCTGAAATCGTACATGCTTGCGGATTCAAACCTCAGGATCAGAATAATGAGAAGCAGATCTATGAATTGATAGATGAAAATAGATCGTTGACAGGAACTGCTGAGATTCCATTGGGAGCTTTACATTCATCAACTGTATTCGATACTAGTACTAATTTCCCTATCAAATATGCTGGAGTTTCGAGATCATATAGGGCAGAAGCTGGTGCAAGTGGAAAAGATACCAAGGGGCTCTACAGAGTTCACGAGTTCACAAAAGTTGAGCTTTTTCACTTTACAACGCCAGAGAACTCTTCCCAAGAATTGCAAGAATTGAAACAACTACAAACTGAAATTATCACCGAGTTGGGACTCAGTGCCAAAGTCTTGAATATGGCGACTTCTGATCTTGGGTCTCCTGCCATAATGAAATACGATATTGAAGCGTGGATGCCAGGAAGAGGCAACTGGGGTGAATTGACAAGTTCTTCCAATTGTGGAGATTATCAGTCTAGAAGATTGGGAATTCGCCACAATAGAAAAGATCAAAAGGTGGCCCATGTTCATACTCTAAATGGCACATGTATGGCAGTGCCTAGAGTCATAGTCGCAATCATTGAACAGAATTACGACCCTGAAACAGAGTCCATTAAGATACCACACGTCTTACGACCATATATGGATGATAAGCTGTTTATAACCAAGAACTAACATTGTAAATATTGTACATACTCCAAATTAAATACATCAGAAACCTTCATCATCAGAATTATTGGTTATATCCGTTTGCTCTGTAAGAGGCTCAAAGCTATTGAATCTACAGTCTTTCAATATGAGTGGCGAACTTACGAATCTCCTGTTGGCATTATTTTTCAAATCATCTTGCGACTCGTATATCTCGTTCAATTTAGATTCATGAAGTTGCCTTACTTTGACTAACTTTTTTAGCTTGTTTGACGGTGGAGTCGCTATTTGCAATTCTTCAATATTGGATTCGAGAGATTTGTATTGTTGGTGAAGATTTTTGAAATCTTCGTACTTCTTTTGATAAGCGTTAGTTAACAATTGATACTTGCTTTCCAATTGACTTATCTTCATCTCAAGGTCGTCATGCGATTGTTGCAACTTTTGCGTCTCCCGAAGTTCTATCAATGCTCTTTCTTGGGCATCGTATTTGTTACTCAAAGTATCTATCTGGTCGTTTTTCAATGTAATGAGCAGATCTATCGACTTGAGACCAGACCTCACATCGAAGAAAAACTCGTCATGGAGATCATTCTCCGACTTCTTATCACCTAGTCTTTTCAAAATGTTTTCCAACAATAGAAGCGATCTTTGGTCAAGGGATACAGACCTGAGCTCGGCTACGATAGGATCTATAATCTGTCTTACTAAGTCACTATCTGGCAAACTGTTCGTTATAGACTCCAATTGAGCCAGCAAGTTATCGAGAGCTTTAGTATCGTTATGTGGTTTTGTTTCAAGCCTGGCCACAATCTTGGAAGATATCAATTCTGGCAATTGTTCTTGTAATATTTGGGATTGTTCTTGAATCCTGCTGCATATTTGTTGTTTTATTTCTATGCTCGAATCATTTGCCAGTCTATTCATCGAATACAATTGCCTTAACTGGTCTGAAAGAGACATCACTTTGGCTTCTATGTTCGCAATATGTTCCGGTTGAACTTGTGACCCTTTCAGCATTTGCAAGCTTTCCAAGGTCTTGATTTCAGCCAAAGACTTTTCTAGAGCTAGCAAGACTTTACTATTTTGGGTTTCACTCAATGAGTCCAATTTCTCAGTGAGACCTTTAATATCGAGTTTCGTTGCATTTCCCTCTGTTATAACCTCAGTCGAGTAGTTGGCTATATTTTCAAGAAGCTTGTTCAAATTTTGATTGTTGTTCTTCAGTCTTTCAAATAATTGACCCAAGTCTATATGCGTCTGCTTGGTCTGCACCTCCAAGTTATACAACTGATGCAGAATCACCTGATGTGAATTGTGGATGTGATCGAAGTGCTCATCAAGATTATCACTTTGCAAAAAGTTCAACTTGCCAACGCTGGAACTGCTCTTATTGGGAGAGATCGATTTGAGAATCTTGGAAGGTGAATACTCCACAGGACTGGCAACATTTGCAACGGCCTTGCCTGGAGTAGAAGGGGTATTTTCCTTGTTCATTTCTAGTCTATGTAGCCCAAGAGAAAACAGGATGAAAGAATAATTATGAATATATAGTGAAGAAAGAAAAATGATATAATTTAGTGGCTATCTGAATCTACAACTTGATATTATGGAAAACCAAATAGTAAACAACCTGCATAGAAACAACATACAAAATATATTATGGGTGCAAAATTATTTGTTTTCCCTTTCTAAGTAAGAAACAAATAATGTAATCCTTTGTTACATTAAAATAACAACAATAAATAACTTGAATTCATATAAACTTAAATTTATCATTCAAAGCAAAATAATTTTATATTCTAAAATCCAAACTTGTCCTTGAAGGCTGCAGAGTACATGGCCCTCTTTTGTCCTTCAACACTTTCTGTCATAGCTTCACTAGCAGAATTGGCATACCCACCAATAGTTTCTTCAACAGACTCAAGTCCAGCCTGGAGACTGCGCACCCAACCTTGACCTGCAACACCGCCAGAGCTGGCAGTTGTAGATCTTCTCACCGGTTCCTTGTATCCACGATTAGATTGTTGAGATACAGCTCCATAACCTCCATATCCTTGACTCAAGTTTGCTTCAGGGCTGATATTGTGGGCCAACTGACTTTCCGGATGCTTAGCGGGCTTCCTATTAGGTCCTGCAACTAATAGAGCCAAGTCGTCTACAGACATGTAGCCTGTTTGTCCTGTTGCCCACAGTAACGTACCAGCTGTAGGACGAGGAGGAATGATAGCATTTTCATTGAACAATAAATCAGTAACGTTTTCTTTATTATGAGACCGATGAAGACGGCTTCCTTTGTCAAAAGCAGACATATGTAAAAATTCACTTTTGCTGGAGCGAACAAAGAAATCTCCAGTACTCAAGATTTCGGATTGAGATGCAATTCCAGATTCAAGCGACCTCTTGATCTTCACATAAATTTCCTTGGGTACCTTTATATCAGCAATGTCAGCCAATGATGGTAGCGAAAATATCTTGACGTAGCCAGATTTTACTAAAGATGCAACCATAACACCATCGTTATGGAAATTCAAAACTCCGCTTCTCAAACAGCTATCGTCGACAACCTTATGAGACAATTTAGTCTTGGGAATTTTAAGAACTCTAAGGTCTCGTTCTGACGCAGTAACAACATATCCGGGAATAACTACACCTTGCCCTAGCTTGTTAAATATTTCCATTTCAGCAATTGCTGAACTACCATCTACAGCGTTGATCGGGATGATCTGATCCAACTTCAATTGCAGAGGATCAGCAGCTCCAGACTTGTAGTTCAATCCAATTGTTCTGTCAGTGAAAACAACTTCAAAACCTCCATTACCCATTGGTACGATTTTGAAGTTAAGCAAGTTGCCTCCACAGTTAGTACCCACATGAAGAAGAACTGAAGAATATCCATCTTGCCCGTATTCCATAATTGAGAATTCTACAACAGTGGCATAACATTCCCCGGTCACGGTAACAAGGCGCTCTGAAATAGACTCAAGGTTCAAAATTATGGCCGGTCCTCTGCTGATATCGCACACAACCAATCGGCCACTGGTATATGCAACAGCTGCGAACCCAATGTCACTCATCTTGATACAAGACACTTTTTCTTTTTTGTCCAACTGAAGCAAGGAGACTGGCAAAAATGTAGATGTGTGAGTTACTGAGCCCAGAATCCTTTCTCTTATGTCCAAAATCTTTCCATTTCCATTTTCATGTTGTACCGGACATCTAGAATAATCCTTAGTGCTGTGATTTCCTTGGCTACCGTTAGATCTACCGAACTTACAAATTACCACATCGCCACTGCCCAATGCTACCAACATCTCTTTACTGCCAAAGGCGCAAGAAACATCCACGATTTTAACGGAGTTGGGGTTTCCACTGTTATAGAGAGTTTCTTTAAGACTGATTTGCACGATACTCTCAGCCTCCAGGAATTCTGTCTTAGTGATATCCAAGAGACGAACCAAGCCATTTTCATGACCAGTGACTAAGATATTACGGTAAGTATCATTATAGCCAAAGGGCTTAGGAATAGACGAATTCTCAACAGGAGCGCCTCCTTTCAAGAGCAAGTTGGACTTAGCTGCTGCGCCACCCGAAACTCTAGTGGACATCATACTGAACCAGTCCTTTCTCTTGACGAACTGGACTGATGAGCTGGTCACTGGTGGATGAATAAATGCTATAGATGGTGGAAGAAGTAATCCACCCAAATCAGTGCTGCCCTGAGCTCCACCAACGGTAGAGAATTGGATGATGTATAAAGCATTGAGATTGCTGACTAAAAGCAAATATGATGGATTATGATTCCCGTTGAAATATGGCTCGTTGTCACCTGAAATTGGCAAAATATTTGTGATATACTCTTGTTCATCTTGCTTTCTCAAGTTCAACAACACTGGAAGGATTCTTTGGCCACCTTGGGGCAGAGAATAGAAATCCGCCTGTTTTTCATTCGACGTCATGGAATACTTTAAAGTATAGCCAAAATCAAGTACGTGAAGCAAGTTTCCTTCAGCACCAGCTCCACATATAACAAGCTGGGTCAATTCCGGATCCTCGCCACAGATCCATCTGACCGACTGAATTGGGTGAAACACTTCTGGTATCTCCAAAGAGGGCCCAGACTTGTGGAGACCAACTTCAAAAATGTTCCGGGTTTGAATAAGTGCTCCGCTAGCTGCATCCCAGAAGGCAATAGTGTTATCTTTGTACAACGTCAAGACATGTAAACCATTTGGGTGGAAATGAGACTCCGTCAATTCTGGAATCACATCCTTTGAGGATCCAAACATCTTTTTCTTGCCTCCATTGGCTACAAACGAAGAAAGTTCAAATGCCTTTGCTCCTTTTTCAACCACATAGACAAATTTGCTCTTGAGTTCTCCAGATGCAATAGAGTAGAGGATAGCGCAATGAGAATAGGTGACCAAAACCGTTCCAATGTCTCTGGGATGCCATTCGAGGTGTAAAACTGGTGACATCTTCTGCTTGGGTAACACTTTTTTCTGAAGATTGTCTACACGTAACGGGCTCATGTTTAACCTATCTACATCAAAGAACACGAGTGAGCCATTGGTAAGCCCCAAGATAATAAAATCTAAGGAAGGATCTGCTTCCACGGCTGTGATAGCTCCAGGAGCCAGAGTGGCAACCAAGATGGACTTGGAATGCAACGATAGAACAGTGATTCCTCCGGAAGATTCTGTGATAGCAACTAAATACACTCCTTTAACGAATTTCAACTTCGTAATGGGATGAGTGGCATTGAATTCGAAGACTACTTCGACTGAGTTCTGGCCATATACACGAACCTCGTTGAATGTAGTAGAAACAGCCAATAACGATTGAACAGGATCGTAAGCTACAGCCACAATGGAATCTTTGGGCAATCCCAATTGAGTCACAAAATTCATCTCTATATCCCTAGCATTAAAGTGTGATGGGGAAAGGTCTTTTGTTCCTGAAGTCTTGATGACATTGGATACCGAACTTAGTGAAAGCGGAGCTTTCCTAGATTTCATTTTCGAGAACATATTTTGAATTTGAAATTGTAGTACGAGGAGGTAATAATATGATGAATATCGAAAGTATTGAACTAAATGTGTAATACTATTTTGTATGAATATACAAGAGTCAAAAGTGATCTGAAAATGGTTCACTATTGGATCTGACCTTCCAATTTTAATTTTTCTTTTCCAAACCTGAGTGGAGTTGATGACTATCTCGCTGATTCAGAATATACGCCCAGTTAAGTGGCTAACTCGTGGAAAGCAAATCTCTCACAATATTTATGGACGCTAGCACTGTCGGTTAACTATGGAGAGACGAAAAGCGATTCTCAAAGGTTAAGTGAAAGTTCGGCATATACCGCAAATGAGTCTGGGATCTAAACACGTATAGATAATTCAGACTTGAAAAACCTCTATTCTTCCTTCTCAATTCTTCACAGCGAAATAAATACAATGGTAAGTAAAAATAAAAAAGGGCAGATATTTATTAGTCAGATAAGATAGAGCCAATGGGAATTGAAATTGGGTTACAGGACACGAAATAACCAAACTGCCATATGTTATTCATCCTTTCTCCATAATTAGAACATGAGCAACTTACCTATTATGACAAGAAGAATATATACATATATATATATTTCTTAATGGGATCCTAACTATACTATTAAAAGGGATTATGTCAACTTTTAGAGGAATTCTTGCTATTCCTGACATCTGCTTCACTTCAAATTGCTGATAATTTTATTTGTAATTACTAACCTTTCAGAGCTTTGATAAATTAATTGGTCTTGGAATGCTTGCCGTAGCGACCGCCGTGTTCACCTATTACACAACCTGGGTGTTTGTATTGCCCTTTGTTGACGAATCAAACATCCTCAACTCGTTCTTCTTACCCAGAGACTACGCCATCAAATTGCCTTTGTTATTGTTGTTGGTTGCAGGCTTGGGTGTAGCCACCTTCATTGGCAACGTCTTGGTCAAAAAGGCACAGAAGGAGAAGTTGAAGAAGAGTAAGAAAACCGAATAGTATTTTTAGTTGTTATAAAGTCTTGTATAGTAAACCAGTATTATTAACTTTTTTGTCATCTAGGACGGTCCAGCGATCCTATTGCTTCTTCGAACGAGGAGGCACAGACGTTGTTGCTGTAGGTTGTACATCTATGAAGTGATGTTATGAATAACTAGTGTGTAGAAATGAACATTTGATACTTTTCTATAGAATGCTTAATATCTATACAATAATTTGGTTCCGAAGATGTTGTCTGTCCGGAAGCACTTCTTTATTGATCAGTTTTCTATGATCGGACTATGAAATTTCCTGTCTGGGTGATGTACTTCACACCCTTATATGGTTTAACTGTTTCGCCGAGACCCTTTGCGCTGACAATTTTCAAGCTATCTACCTTGATACCGCTGGCTATCGCTCCCTTGTGTGAATAAGATAATTTCAAATGAAGAGGTTTAGTTGGTAAAATATGCTTTGAATCCTTATTCTTATCATCACCATTGCCAGTGACACCTTCTATAAGATCCTGATGTTCGGAATCGTTAAAAACATCCGAGTTAGATCCAGAATCGTCCAAGGAAGTAGTCATAATAGTTCCGTGCAACATGGGTTGAATGTTGGAAGAAATGGTACGCAAGTTCCATTCAGATATGCCTTTACCTTTATAGGAGAAATCCCCGTGGGTTATTCTGCTTGGTTTAACGTTTGTTATTCTGTTGTTGTCTAAGCTTGTGGGATCAGGATCGACATTATTCTCATCTTCACTGTTATCTTCGCAAACAATTTCTATAGATAAGTTTTCGATTTTGGTCACTGACTTGAAATTCTTGATGTACAATCGGATCTCAAACTCGTTCTGGTTCACGCCGAGTCCAGTCTGGAAATCTACATCTATTACTCCCAACATGCTTAGCTGGTCTTTTCTATTAGCAAATGAGCTTAGGTCTATCAGATAGTTCATTAAAGTTGATTTACCATCTGGAGGAATAAATGACAAAGTTCCTGGATTATCCAACCACTTATCGATCTTAATGCATTGGTGGAAGCTAGGCAAATTAATCTTGGAGCCTGCCGTTGTCAAGACCAATTGTAAAAGGGGAATGCCTGTGAGATGAGAAATGAAGTCGACTCTTCCCTCGATGCTTCCAACGATAGGTACGAGTTGGCTAGCCGAGCTTTTCAACGATGAACTCGAGTAGAATGCCGAATCGAAGTTGGTTCGGGAACTCGAAAGAAGTGCGCTTTTAGAGCTGACACCCTTGTTTGTTGGCTTCAAGATGACATTGATGGTTTCTACGATGTCTACATACATTTCGTTATTGGTGTATTTTACGTTGGATCTTCTCCAAGGAATGGCACTAAGTGATTGGTCTTGTAGTGATGGCGATGGATGCTTTGCCCTCTGAGAGTTTGCCAAGGAATTGAGAGACTTGTTGGTGACAGCGGTGATATCTGAACTGGTACTAAGAATTTTGGACAAGAAGCTCTTGAATGGTATGAGATCGCGAAGCTTGTTGAAGTCGGTGACGTTGGGAATTCCGTTGTCGATCATCTCGTTGAGGAGAAGCGTGAGAGTATCGTTGTTGGCATCAATCTTGGTTAAGGCAAGCGGCGTGCCAAAGTAGTCTGACATCACCTCTATCAACCGGTGGATGAAAATGGATGGAACCATAGGGTTGGGAGTAGTGGCTGTAGAGCAGAGAATGTAAATAATAACGCTCGAAGTGTTTTCGTGAACAACAAAGAAGTCGTCATTGATTGGCAAGAGAGAATCTGCCCTAACATTGCTACTAGAGTTGGAAGTGTGGTTTGCACCTTGATGCGTGACAGTGTTTTGATTTGTACGTATGATATTCGTCAATGACTTGAAGGTCGGCGAGGTGAGGGTGATGAGATACTCGTAGATCAAGGTGTTGTTCTTGTCCGCTATATACACTGCCTCGAACATGGTTGAGAATTGAACTTGAACTTTTAGTGTAGAAGAAGACTGAAGACTGAGGACCGAACAATTTCGGTGGAAATTTATGAAATAGTCTGAGCTCTTTTCGGGTGCGAATTTCTAATCCTTTTATTGTACAGTAGGCATTTACAGGATGTGGTTTCAGGGCAAAAGTACTTGAGCTGCTACAGACATCATAAGTTTCTTATGAGAGGTAAGTGTACACGAGAGTTATACATCTAAAGAGAGGTATAGAGGAAAATTTCATCTCTTGATGCTATTGTAGGGAGTTAAGTTCGGCTGTTATTCACCTCAGTGAACTTCATCATAGCAGTATATACAGAATTTGGGTGCAAAAATACCAAATCTACGATCTCCTCTTAGAAGTACGCATACACTTCGTAACTAGGGGTAGTATATAATAATATAAAAAGGGGTTGGGTTGGGTTGGGAAGTTGGGAATGTATAGAGCTGTACAGTAGAGGTACAGTGGTGGGTGAGTTCTTTCTCTGAAGAATGGATAAGGGTCCAGGATACCCACTCTGTTTAAGGGAGCCACAGAGAACGAGATTTCAACAACCTTTCTGCACTCAAAGTGCACAGCCAGCCGAGCCATCATTGTCACTTAACAAATTAATAAAATAAGGTAGATATATACCGGTAAAAGAAATAATGATCGCGAACGAAATATTAGACATTAGGAGCGGTGCCGGTAGCACCGACATTTCTAAGCATAGAATTGGGTTGGGATGGTAAAGAGTCCTCCTCTTTCCACCAATATCCAGAAGCTGTACACCAGAAATCTGACATATGATCATTGTAAGGGTTAATTCAAGACAACAAAGCGATTTTCTCATATCAATGCTTCATCCTCACACACACACATATTCTTCATGACCCAGCAAAAAAAATAGTCAGACTTTGGAAACAGTACCAGAAATCAGAGGAAAATAAGAGAGCTCTCTAATAGCTGAAAGAACAGGCAAACTCCGAAGAGCAAATAAAAACAAACCAAGCAATCAGACACGACTTGCATGTCTACTGAGAAAATTACTTAGTGTGTTCACCTGAATAACTGGATTCTTCTTCTTGGTCATCTTCATCATCGATGTCGACGTCCAAGTCTCTAGCGACTCTTTCTTCGACGTCCTTGATGTCAGCCATACCGTAAACAGCAATAGCGGCCAAACCTAAGAAGGCAGCGATAACAGAGAAGACCAAGGCTACAATACCTCTGGCAGTGAATCCGCTTGGCAATGGTTTGTGCTGGACGTTTTCACCACTCAAGTCGAGCATGTCAACAGAGTTACCAGCAGCATTGGCATCAAGAGGGATGCCATGAGCGCTACAGGCATCTTTGAAGTCATCTGTCAAAGCTTGTCTACTATCAGAAACAATACCTTGAGGGTCTTCAATCAAAGTTAAAGCCAAACCTTGATCCAAGTGCCACTCAATATGACAATGGAAGTACCAAACACCGGGGTTATCAGCCTTGAATCTCAAAACTATGTACGATTGAGGTCTAACGTAGACAACATCACGAGACATTGGGTGCTCTGGCCATTCAGCGTGATCAGAGATGTTGAAAGCAACAGGAGATTCGGTATCTGGAATTTCTTCATGTCTCTCAATCAATTGGAAAACATGACCGTGCAAATGGAAGGGATGTTTACCAGTGTCCTGGTTATTCAAAACAATGTCGACAATGTCATCCTTCTGCAAAACAAAAGCATTGGTGTTGGTACCGTATACGATTGGATTAGTGTTGTCATCACCAGCAGCAAACACAGTGGCCAAGGTAGGAGTCTTAGGAGCAGTGTAGGTAATGTTGTTGAAGAAAGCGTAGTTGACACCGTTACCCAAGTTGTCCATAACCACATCGACAGTAACGGTGTAGTCTGGGTCGTCCAACAAGGTGGCATTGTTCAATGGTCTCAAATAGAAGTCATCAAAGTAGTCATCGATCGAGTCGATGAAGTACTCAGAAGGAGCCTCTTCTTTGTACGCGGTCTGGTTGTAGACGATGTAGTTGGTGGAATTCAAAATCAAATCGGATGGAATTACATCCAACATGTCGTCATCAATTTTGTTCATGAAAGCGTAGTTTCTTGAAGTGTCGTTCTTTGTAGTGATCAACACAGTGTAACGTTGGGCAACAGTGATATATAACAAGTCAGTCGTGTTCTTTTCGACATAGACACCATCTACTTCTACGATGGTGAATTCGTGGTCTTCCATGTAAAGGTACTGCGAAACAAAACCACCCATGTTAATAATTCTCACCAAGTAAGTCTTGTTAGGCTCTACTTGCCATGTTACGTTTCTGGATTCGTTGAACAACGTGTTCTGAGGAATAGGTTCTGCACCAGTAGGATTGAATCTCGATAAGAAGCTTGGTACCAAGACAGTAGCAGTGTCGTGGTAATGTTCACTAAGAGTTAAGATGACTTCTTCGTCATAGTCATCCTTGTATGGGAAGTCATCATCATCGATGATGAACACACCTCTCATACCGTCACCGTACTGACCTTGGGTATGCGAGTGGTACCAGAAAGTACCTACCTGGGTCACTGTGAAGTTGTACAAGTAGGTTTGGCCAGCAGGGATTGGACATTGAGTAACGTATTCAGGTCCATCCATCTGGTTGGAACCTTCTTGGAATAAGCCGTGGAAGTGCAAAGAGGTGTTTGCGGTGTCGAAGCCGTTAGTCAAGTACAATTGGACTCTGTCGCCCTTCTTGACTCTCAAAGTAGGCAAGGGCCACGTATTGTTGAACCCAATCATCTTTCTTTCAAAGGTACCATCGGGGTTGGCATCGACCCAGCCGGTTTCGAACCACCAGGTATGGGTCTCGGCACATACGAGTGATGTGATGAAGGAAAAGAGCAAAAACGAAGTCAACTTCATGATTGCAAATGTCTCACTAGCTTAAATATACTAATCTGTCAAGCTGCAACTAGGGTATGGCAAAAATGGCTAAAATAGGCTTCACTCGCACACAGTGGACCGGTTCAGATTTGAAAAATACGTCAAGGGAGGTATTTTTCTTTGTGTGAGAGATGAAGTGATTGTCTAGATCTACGAACGATAAGGTACGGACTAGGAACAAGATTCGAACAAAACAAAAATTAATCTGGATTGAATCAATTAGGAATAAAAATCAACTCACCACAATTTTCCATACCTAGTGCAAAGCGGTCGGGATGAGAGCAATTATATACTGACATTTTGGACCAGGATGGAAGCTGGAAAATTTCCATGTCTGAGCGTTTGCCCAGACATTTTCCACATGCATGCAGCCTATGCAAGAAAGAAAATGAAAATTGCGACAGAAAATTACGAAACAGTACGAAAAAAAAGATGGTTCTGGCATAACCACAGAGACTTAGTTTTGACTCCAAGACCGCTAAAAAGTGCAACGAACGTTCTTTGTGTCCGAAAAGACTTAGCAGCACCAGGACGCAGACTCGAGCTTCCCTGTCGATCTCCTTGCCCAGAATTGAAATGAGGGGCCCTAGATGACAGCACCTTAAGCTTTGTTCGTAGCACGCTAACTGGTCCAAAACTTCTCAACAGATGTCACAATATTTTCATCTGATTAATTGTGTCCTGTACATGGAAAATGTCTGCTTCACCCAATGAGTAACATGCACTTGATCAATCAGATAACACTACTCTAATTATTTTGGGCGAGTATTTTCCATTTTCTTGTTAATTTCCGAATCTCGCTCGGTCTTTTTTTTTTACACAATTGTGTGCCATTTGCTGGGGAATTTGCACCTTCCACTCTTATTGGCTGGTGTCAAGAAAACGCTCCCTGTGAAACTGTGCAACTATTGACGAATGGTTTACACGAGCGGCTGATCAGGGACAATGACAAGAAATACAGACAGCCGGGGACGATAATTGACACCACTAGACGACGACAAGGAGACAAAGTTTTTTTTTTGGGCCATGCTTCCTGGAGCAGCCTGCGGCATCGTGGAGTTTCTCGCTATGCCATTTTGTAACGGCTAACCAGAGCGGAGCCTATAGCGTCATTGTCTTGCTACGTATTGTTCTATGTACCAGTCCGTCTAGTGGACCTTGTTCTACTGTTCTCGACGTCTCCTACGTAGTTCGTTTCGCCAAGACGGTGGGCCCATCGCTGGACTTTAGATGAACTCATAAGTGAGCATTCGTTATCAAATAAAAATTTTCTTTTACTGGCTACTTATTTTGCATTTCAGATCACCTGACACTGGATTGGCAGCTTGAAGAGTTGTATCCGGTAGCCCTCCCCATCCAAAGCGACGGCGGTTTGGGGCTCCGGCTGACCTCCTTCTACTGGCCTGGCGGAAAAGTTCTGTGCCATTGGAGGCAAGCCGTACCCGTTGCACAACGGAATTTGTACATCTACAGGCTTCGTAATTTGCACATCTGGTTTGTATCCAGTTTGAGGGATATTGTTCTGAGGAGCCATTGTGATTGGTGTTAACTGATGAATCTGATTAGCAGCCGAACCCAAAAAGCCTTCTGACATTTTTAGCCTAAACGGGCCATGACCGCATCCCACCCTTCTGGGCCCTCATTGGCTGCCTGCACCGTGTGCGTCCACGTCTCGAAAAATAGTCCCGAGATGGAGCAGATATTTTTTATTTCGACACTCAAATTTTTATCAATTCCATCAGTGTCTGGGGTTGGCCAGACGCTGGAGGCAGAATTTCACCAGCTTCACAAGGAAGAAATCAGCCAACATCAGCTCCACCAAAGCCCATAAACACTCTGATTGGCTTACGGTTCCGATTTATTACCATCGTCCCGGTTGTGATTAGACTTTTCGGATCTAGCTACTCGTACTAGTCCATGAGTTAAATTTGTATTTCTCGTAATCGTATTTCCTAATGACGTCTGATGACTTTTGTCAATTTCAGGGCAGAAATACACGACATTTCAATCTCCAGCCGATGACAATGGCCACATCAGACAGCCAGAATCCTCGAGGAGGAGTGGCTCCATTCACGTCAATGTAGACTTGAATTGAAGCCGAGTTCTGATGCGCAGCTTGTGTGGAGACTGATTCTTTCGTCCCCTCTGGCTTATGGCGCTACCCGGCACCCTTCTACCGGCACTTTCCTCGGCAATCTCAACTGCAAATCTCAGCTATCTGGATCGCCGGCGAAGGAGCCGAACTACTGCCCGTTCACACCACCATCTGTTGCTGCATCACATGATGTATTGCACATTCATGGATGCTTGATGCAAACAGTCTTCTTACACCCATCTCAGACACGAGGTTTATAGCACGTGGCACAAACCACGTTACCTTTCTTCTCCATTATTCGGCAATACAAACATCGTTTATCCTGCAGATAACTTCATCACCTGTTAAGAAAATTTCAGCTACGTTTTGCAATTCATCTATACTACTTTTGTTTTCTACCAGAAATCCGTCTAGCCTCGGTGCTAACGTGTCACAACGTGTTTGTTAGTCCGCAAAGAGAGGGAATTGTCAGTAGCTGCTGGAAGTGTCTGTCGGGTCGAAACCGTGTCTGTCTGGCTTGTGTTATCTCAAACATCTGAATTGTTTTGCAACTCCAGACACGTCGCCTGATTTTAACGAATTTTGCAACTTTATTCACAGAATTTTTGCAACGGGAGCGAATACGAAACTTGAGCCGTATTCACATACAAGTTGCCTCGCAAAAACCGTAACTTTCTTGAAAACTTTAAAAGTTTACTTTCTACTATTTATGGTAGACTTATATATTGGTTAGCTGAAATACTCAGTTTACTTTTCTGATTTGATCTGATATAACTGTCTTCGCAGGATTTGCTCGAGAGCCGAGATTGCTGAAATCACTCATTTCACTGATACTTGCTGGTAGCGTATTACATTTCACTGAAAGCTTCATTTGATATTTAATTAACTGACTAATATTTTCAATGGCTTCAAGGGTAGCCACACGCTATCTTTCCAGTTCGATGCCAACGTGCAACTCGACACCTAGCTTCAATTTCGATTTGAACAATTTGTTTAACCAGGTAAACTCAAATGTTTCTGCTTTGGTCCGTAGAAAACATGCCAATAGTGATGGACTAAGTGACAAGCAATCTACATCTGGCCCAGTTTCTATAACGAAGACGAAATCGAAATCTGTCGCTCACCAGTATAAGAGGTCGACCCATCCTACCTCAGTTCCACTAAAGAGGTTGTTCAAGAACCAGTTCCCACTCTCAATCAGAGAGTCGTTTGAAGACTATTCATATAGAAGAGATCCTCTCAAGTTCCAGCACACTTTGCTCCTGGCTTTGCCCTTCTTTCCAGAACCAGATGTATCAGGAAGGTCGTCACAAGTGATCCAGACTGTGATCGATGAAGAAGGAAATTATATAAACGAGTTCGTCATCTATCCGCCAGGTAAATCTGAAGCTGATACCGAGACGATGAACCATCTCATAATGGTCCACGGCTACGGCGGAGGTCTTGGATTTTTCCTCAAGAACTTTGACAAGATTTCCACTGTAGATAATTGGTGTGTTCACGCCATCGATCTTCTTGGCTACGGATGTTCTTCCCGTCCGCCGTTCAAGCTTGAGAAAGAAGACATCCATAGTGTAGACAACTGGTTCCACGACTCATACGAAGCCTGGTTGAAAAAGAGAAACCTCTATGACTTACCCCCTCTGCAAATCCTTGTAATGGCCCATTCTATGGGTGCATACTTAATGGGAACATACGGCATTAAGAGAAATCCCGATTTCTGCCATAAGCTCCTTATGGTATCGCCAGGTGCCATCATCAAGCATCGTAAACCTGTCCCCGTTCCCTTGTATTTCGCCAAATTGTGGGAGCAGAACATTTCTCCGTTTGTATTGGTTAGAAAGACTGGACCGCTAGGCTCTAAAATCGTCAGTGGCTGGTCTTCCAGACGTTTTGCCAAGTTGAGAAGACAAGAAGCCACCTGGCTCCACAAGTATGCCTATGGTATTTTCCTGAGCCCGGGCTCGGGTGAATATATGTTGAACTACTTGCTTGCACCAGGGGCAGACGCCAGGTTCCCATTGATAGAGAGAGGCATACACAAGCTACGGTGCAAATTGGGATGGTGGTACGGCAAAGAAGATTGGATGGATGTCAAAGGAGGACAGCTTTGTTCCAATATCATCAACAGCTACTACCATGATCCTCACCGCAGCGAGATTATAGAAGTCGACGATAGCGGTCACCATATCTATCTTGATAACATTGACAAATTTAATGAATTACTAACCAACGAAATGAAGCAAATGAACAAGGAACTTAAAAGCGAAAGCACATGAGCACCAGGGGTGCACCAATAGAATACTTTTAGTTAGACTAATACATGTTGATATTGATAAAGTAAAAGAATGCCGTGATAATGATAGTCACGGGCTAAAACAACATCTAGGTGATACACTCTCAATACCCAACACTTGATACAGTCTTAAATCGTAGCTTGTATTTGCATTTGACATTACATAATTACATTAGACTGGAGTTGGCATCGTCGGGTTCTACTTCAGGACCAGTAAACTCCACTGTTAACCTCAATGAGATAGGAAGGTTGGGATCTGTGATCACTACTTCGTCTCCAGCTCTTACCAAGGTGTTGAACTTTTTGGCCAAGTTTGGTCTTGTGGCTTGTTCCAAATTAGGAGGGTTGCGTAAGTAGAGCGATTTCACAGCCGTGGTTAATGATGGCAGCAGCATTTGGATCTCCTGTTTCCCAGAGATTTCTTCGATGAATCTGTCTAGTGTCCACCAGTTTTTCGCTATTACTTTCTTTGACATGTTACCACACACGGGACAGTTAGGTCTGCGGCTATGAGCATATGTGTATGTGAATATGGCTTCGTCACCAGCATACATCATATAGTTGTTTAAGATGGGGTTGGTGTTGGTGACGATCTTGAAGGCTTCGTTGCAACATGATGCAGCTATGATAGCGTTAGTAGAGGCTATTGCAGGTATTATATTCTTAACTACCCCTAAGGTCAATTGTTTGGTAACACCCTGGATGTTGAATAGCTTAGCTCTAGCCAACGCAGTCTCATACATCCATTGAACCAGTTCTGGGTCATCAGCATCGAATTTGCGACCAGGAAAGTATTTGGGCCACTCAATTACGGAAGCAAATTCTATACAATGCTCAGGCAATCGTGGCGTATTGGCAATAGTACAAACGGGATACGTCGTTTTCGGTGATAGCAAATCTAAAGTACATTCGTAGCAAGATGTTAATGTCGGGAGAATCACACGGGACTGACCACGAAATCCCTCGGTGCCACCGTCGATTATGGGGATCAAGTTATTCAACTCAGAATCTACAAGACTGACTACAGTGGCATTTATCCATCTTCTGGCTTCTATGCTATCCAATCCGCAGACAATAACTCCAAACTGGCGATAGTATTCCAACGGTTTATCCTGGATCTTTCCAAAGTATGGCGTGATCATCAACTCTTCGTCACCGATTCGTTCTTGTATAAACCGTGCAGCCACCTCGGCCTTTGAGTGACCCACGTCTTTGGGACGAAAGAGAAACTGTCTGTTCAAATTGGACACGTCGATAGTGTCCATGTCTATCACATGTATCTTTTTGAAACCAGTAAGGGCCAAATTTTTGAGGATTTCGCAGCCCAAACCTCCGGCACCAATTACCAATACGGTGGTAGTTCTGAGGGCTTCAGCAGCTTCGTCGGCATTGTATTCATCTGGAACCTCGTTATAAGGACCGATATTTCGCAATATCAGCTCAATCGAAGAAGTGTCCCTGGCACTATGCGTAGCTACCGACATGGCACGGGGCTTGGTTTCAGACTACGACAGCAATTTGTGTGTGATAACTTAGAGTAGCTTCAACAAAGAAAACAAAGAAAACTAAGTGAAAAAATTGTAGTAAGGAAGTGAAATATTCTGAATCCTCCTTGAATCTGGATTAAACCATGGAACCTGTCCAAATCGAGAAATGATAAATAAATGTCGCCTGCAGATAGCAAACACTTACCAACTACATTTTTGTCTAATTGGAAATAACGACATTTTGCAGCTACGAAACGGTGGGGAAATAGTGATCGGCTAGACATTGTAACTTTCAAGAGTCCTTTTCATGCATGCAACCAACAGGCAATCATTTTTTTCCTTCTTTATATGACATCTATTACTCAAAATGGACTTCTTGGTGAATGCCATAGTCCCCTACGTATAGAGTAGAATGCCTAGATTAACTTTGCTCAATAGCCTATACAATCAATGCTACATACCACAGTACAGTATATCTAGCATTTATTCATGTTATCTACAACCTGCCATAGTCTGAATTAGATTCGGCCGTCTATAAACAGAAGTTGCAAAATAGAACGCACATCAAAATGTAGACATGCGCCTCATGAACCATTAGGCAGAGCTTCTTTACTTGCCGGATTTTCATCTGTTCCATCCTTTTGGTTTATGTTGCTGGTTGAAGTAGTATTCGGCGAGGCCGCGACACCTGTATTGGAAGTGGTAGAGCCTGATGAAGGAGATTGGCTTCTTTGGCTTGAACTAGACACATTGTTAGTATGATTGTATTGAAATTTCAAATTTCAAATGATAGTATCAATAGATGCAATTGCTGCCTCTCATTAAATATAGATCAATAGCTCTCTATCAATAGTTCTCTTGGAGGCAAAGTCTTGTACTTACTCTCGATGCAATCGCTTCGATAAGGGACGCTGTGGTGGCATGCCTATACGTTTTCCCAATCTATTAGCAGAGTTATCTGTTATGTTTGTCACTGGGTTCAACGGATTTATTCTTATTGATGAAGGTCTATTAAGAGGGTTAGTTGAGCTTTGACTACCAGCTCGAGGTGCGAGACTCTCGGGCCTCCTCACTGGTGCTGATCTAGTTTGGTCTACCGTACGTTTCAAATTTGGCGACGCGAAATTGGGATCAAACTGGGGTAACTTGGAAAGATCGCTGACTTTAGCCTGCACTAGATCGGCCCCTCTAGCACTGACGAATACACTGAGGGCATGGGCAGGAATCGGTTCTTCAGCAGCACTTGGAACAACAGGTGTAGCTGACGCTAAAGTAGCTTTTGCCTCTGAAGTCATAGGTTCGTCATTGATTCCGTCATCTACAATATTCAGCACATTGCCATTTTTGTAATCGTCGTATCTTCTAGGCATGGAGTCTTCATCATTAAAATCGTCACTGAACAAAAAGGAATCATCTAGATCGTCTGGATCTCGAGATGGTGCATTCGGTGCAGGTGTAGTGGCTGTACTTTTCATGCTAGCATTATTCGTATTTGCATTTGAATTATTCAAAGGAGTACTTGTAAGTTGGTTGGAAGTATTTCTCAGATTATCGTTCATGCCATGATTCTGCGTTATAGTATTTGTCTGGTTTCTATTGGCATCGGAAGTTTTGCTTACAGATGAAGGATTAGGATTAGAGCCAAATGCACCAGGCTGAATGAATTGTGCAGGTGTAGTATCCAGGATATTGACGGTCTTTTGGATGAGTTTTCTTTTCTCTCGAGCAACAAGTCCCGGATCTCTATGAAAATCAGAATCCTCGTATTCTCCTTTAGGCAACTGGACATTTTTGATCTGTTTGATGATTGTACGGTCATACAAACAGTTTCCTAATACGTTGCCAAAACAACGGAGACATCTCTTTATTCCGTCAGTAATAGCTTCTTTCTTACATTTTTCAAAAGCCATAGCTTTGCTTTTAGCATTTTCAATATATCCATAGCCGTAATCTTCATGATAAGTTCCATCTTTAAGAGTGACTCTGATTTGTGCAGTAAATCCCATCGAAAAACGTCCAGGGCCCCCTGACTCTAAAAAGTCTACTCTTTCACCAACAATCTCCGAATTCCAACCGTTGAATCCAAAAATCTCGTTGGCCAAGTTTAAAGCCTTCCAACCCTCAATATATGACACTGTTGTTCCTCCGCCTCCTGGTCTAAAACTAACATATTCAGGGCCAAGAACTCGGTTCAAATTCAGTTGAATTAGCTTTTCCTCTTCCTCTGCATATGGAACAGGCTGGAAAGGTCTAGTAGTTCTTTTAGATTGGGGTTCAGATCTGTTCGATGTTGCTGATCTGGAGTTCGCTCCATACTGGTTACTGGGGACGCGACTTGGATCTGGAGGATTGTTCATTTTTGATAGGTTTCAGACTACTCTGAATTTACAATTTTTTATCAAAAAGAACAAAAATATAATGGAGATTGATGAACCTGATGAGTTTCTATCAACGTCGAATTCAAATATGTATTGAACAATAGAATGTATGCTTATTTACAGAAGAACCAGAAGAATCGATTCTCTTTAGTGGTGAAAAATTAAGGTAAATATTGATCTTACGTGTAAGTCCATGTGCAGGAACACAGAATATCTATACGCATCAATTTAGTAATTATATTGTATGGCGAATATGAAGTTTTCTCTCTGGACTCTGGATTTGATTAAATTTATAACTGTTAAAGCTAACGTTTAGCTCAAGTATTGGCACACCATTTCAGAACCAGTTCTCAGCGTTTTGTCTTGTTATTTCGTTTTTTCGACATTCTTTTGGGCACTTACATAGAATGGTCTTCATATAACAATGAACTCTCCGAAAGGTAAATCGATATTGAAGAACGACGAAGAAGCAAGTCCAGTTGACTACGAGAGGTTTGAACGTGAGCTGCCTATGCGTATGCGTTCTTATAATGATAGAAAACACGGAAAGTGTCGCATTTTTATCACTTCTGATACCATGCGAGTCACTATTCGGCTTCCGGTGGAGGTTCTATTAGAGTTAAATCATGGTGCTTGCAAGCCAAAACCTCCGAGAGTTAAAGTTCAGCTTTCTGCGGAAAGAGAGAAGCAAATTTCGGAGTATAAGACACTTTTGCTTAAGGAGGAAAGACAGAGAAGATATGAACTGCGCTACGAATTTCTGGACGCAGAAAGTAACAGCGAAAGCAGAGAAGACAATCCATTTTTGGAAGCTTCGGTTTCACCTTTAAAGTCAAAGAAAGTTAGTTTCCAATTATAGCAATATGTGCTAATTGTTGTATTGTACATATATTCATCAATCGTGGAATGCTAAAGGTAATATACACAGTGTCGGACCCGGTTGCTGACACCAGACTGAAAACCAGTATTATGGAGGTGAGATAACCAAAACAATCGGACGACTAATTTGATCGTGTTGGCTATATCATACTACTGAAGTCAGCCTAACTTCATATAAGTAAGAATACTTGTTCGAAAAGTAGTCAACGTTCCATCTTTATTACTTCATCTGAAGAACTTCGTTTTGTGTCTAAACATCCAAACTGGAAATTAAGGTGATGTTGTCACCTTTCAATAGTATTCTGCCCAATTCCTCCTTGGCCCCGTCCTTAGTGGAAATCTCTACGGCGTCGTCTATTACGATATTCATGAACTCATCAAACCCACGGATCTTGCCTTGTATTCTCAGCTGGGTTTGTTCGTAGAGCCAGATAGTGACTGGTGATTGTTGTTGCAAGTACTTGAAAATCAAGTTAATGGGTGGAAGCATGGACTTTTTGCCGGTGGCTTTGTGTGACGACATTGTGATATGAATGAAAGTGATGTTAGAGAAGACAGTACTATCTTGATGAACTTGAATATTTCAGTCCATCATTGACTAACTCAAAATTTGTATGGAGTGTTAGGTCGTGCACGATGCAATAGCAGTCACATGACTAGACCAAAGTCTTGACATATACCAGGAGGTGGTCGTGGAAGTTGCCTAGCAGCGGTGTCAGAAGATGAACTTACGAATAGAATAGAGTTTGTGAATACTAGTTAGCTGGTATATCTGGAACTGAAAACTTTGGTCTCAATGTAAATTATATCAATGGTAGAGGTTATCAATGCCAATATATGTCTATTGTAGGCTGATGCTCTTTCATTGTATATCTATCACCAATTCACAACCTTGATTCATAGATAGGGAGAATTGTATGTGACCCACGCAGATTATCTATATATTTAAGTTCAGCTCGGAGAGATTTCTTTCTCAAGGCTGATTTCATTATCTGGCTGATTTTTCGCAATCATTTTCTAATCGTATTTTGATTTCTTGAAAATTACTATACAGTTCCTTTACTTACAATTCTAACTCATTTTTCTTTTATTCACGTTATAACTACTTCCAATTCTCTTGCCTGATTGTTCTATTACATGATACACATCCGAACCATATGACGTTGCCAGACGACTTGAAGCTGCTTTTCGTCCAGTGGCTCCAGGATCTCGCGGTGGAGGCAACTAGCAAAGGCTCCAAGATGGCTCTTACTTACAATCGCGCTTTCATGAACGTGAAAAACCACCCGGAGCCAGTCAACGATCCAAAGACCTTGAAGCTGATACGATTTGTTGGAGACAAGACTGTAGTTCTCTTGACCTCCAAGCTCAAAAAGCATTGTGAGCTGCTTGAAGTTGCTATGCCAGATGCATTTGCAGCTAATGAGTCCATCGTTGTTGCAAGTAAAAGGAAATCTGACAATTCAGGCTCAGAACCTTCTAAAAAACTACGCAAAAAAAGACCGTATGTTCCAAAACATCGCTCAGGTGGTTTTGCTATCTTATTGGCATTGTACCTCAGGGACCGCATTCGAAACGGCCTTGGACGTGAAGATATAGTCAAAGCCGCTACTCCATATTCCGACAAGTCATTTTCTTCTAACCCTGCTGCCAACGACTTCTACTCAGCTTGGAGCTCAATCAAAGTGCTCATGAGCAACGACTTAGTGAGCTGCTCAGGAAGATCACCAAAGTTGTACTTTTTGACCGACGAAGGTTTGGAATTGGCACGGCAGTTAAAAGACACAGAGAACTTGAATTCTTCGCCAATGCGCCAAGAGCCAGATATATCATTTGACAACAAAGTAAGAGTCACTCCGGATACCAGTAACACCCGCTTTCTGGATCTGTATAATTTGATTAATGTTGATGAGATAGACGGATCGAACGCTGTAGAAAGGCTGATAACCACTATAGATACTGTCCCCGTCACTACATCGCGTTCATTGAAGACAGGCTCACGGTCTCTGACAGATGTGACAGCGAAGCTCAGTATTGAAGCTTTACCTCATGATTCTACAAATAAGATCTTTGATGGTACCAGGTATGACATCTGGACGCAAGACGAGGTCGAGGTGATTATCATCATTGACAGCAGAGAGGTGCGGTCACTGCTGGAGCGAGATTTTTTTGAGAAACGATTAAGCTCGTTTGGTGTAAAATGCGAAGTCAGAGCTCTTTCTGTTGGTGATATTGTGTGGATAGCCAAACACAAGAAAACAGGTAAAGAAGTAGTACTTAACCATATCTGTGAGCGGAAGAGAATTGACGACTTGGCCTTTTCCATACGAGACGGCCGTTTCCAGGAGCAGAAGAACCGGTTAAAAAAGACTGGAATGAAAAACTACTACTATTTAATCGAAGAGGCTGGCATGGGTGTGATGGATCGTGTTGCTGAAATGGCAGAGTCTATACAAACTGCAATCTCCATGACGATAACCGTTTCTGATTTCTACTTAAGAAGATTCAAAGAGATTAATGAAACGGTTTCCTTTCTCGCGTCACTTACACAGGTAATACAGAATAATCTTCTACGAGACAACACTAAGTTGATTGTAATACGTGCTCAATCGCTAAAGAATCAAACTGATTACACTGAACTTGTCATCAAGTTTCGAGACAAGTTTGAAACTCGAAACACTTCCTACGAGTGCGTTCACTATTATCCTGTTTTCCAGGAGCTTATGGGAAAATCGGTGACAACCGTGCGAGAAATGTTCATCGTCATGCTTATGAGTATTCGGGGTGTGTCTTTGGAAAGAGCGATAGTGATCCAAAGAAGGTTCCCTACACCAAAGCTGTTGATAGAATTTTACACTTCAGAACATGGTACAGATACTGAAGAGGTAAAGAAAAGATTGCTTGAGTACGAATTTAGGAATGAAATTGGTAACAAAAAAATCGGCAAGGTTTGCCTGGAAAGAGTATATGATGCTTGGGGAAAGCAATAAATAGCTACAGATACATAAGGGTATATTCAACATCTAATAGGAGTGTTTCAAAAGAGTTCTTTTAAAGGAATATCGATAGTCCATAGCAAAAATGACTATTTTTTATAGATATCTATTTACATAGCACAAACTCCCAACTTAAATCGATGCGAAAATAATTCATTCGCGCTACCAACTAAAAGTTAGGTAGTAAATCACATGACCACTTTTTTTCGACCAAATTTTTCACTTAAACTATACAAGAATACATGGGATCTTATATCTTTATCTCCAGAAACCGGTACAAGACATGGGTAAGGGAGTTCTTAAGTACGGCGGCAAGTCAGGTATCTTGCCTAAGGTCCGTCCTGTGTTTAAGCGTAATCCCATTCGAGCCAAAACTGCCTACGAACTCGAGAAGGAAGCTCACTTAGAACATGGTTTTGCTGAAGGTGTACCATTGCCAAAGAAGACAGGTTTTGAATTCCACCGTATTCAGCCACAAAAGAAGGTAATAAGTGTCGAAGAGAGAATCAAGCTTAACATTGACAGCAAGGCCCCTCAAAATGTAGATGAGCTGAAGTTGACTCAAGATCAGATATGGAAATTGAAGAGAGATGAAATTCGTCGTGACTATTTGAAGCAGGCTTATTTGACAGAAGCTTCCAGATTGAAGAAGATTGACGAAATTGTTGCTCAGCAAGAAGAAAAGAAAAAGCATCATACCGAGCTCGACGAGTATGAAGAATCTGATGCCGTCAAGTTGACTTTGCCTACTGTAGATTCTTACTTGAAGGGACCTATAATGAGAAACAGAACTAAGGAAGAACAGCAGCTTGTAGAACAGCAGAGGTTGTTGAACAGAAGAGTTAGAGAGTTGCAAGTCGAAGAAAAGAGAGCAGACGATCTCTTGGACTTGTACCATGCTGCTGCCAACTTCATCACTACCGAAGAAGAGTTGGAGGCTGCTATCACGGAAGCTTTTGAGGTAAACTTCTCCAAATTTGATTCCAGCCAGAATATAATAGAACAGAGACTTGCCAGTGCGGGTCCAGGTTATGCCACTGTCGATTATAACGAGAGGCTTATTACTGACCATGTGTTGGGTGAAGTCAACGGCAAGCCTGGCTTGGCCACTGTGAAGGATACATTAAGTGGAGAAAAGGAGAGATTGAGTCGGGATGCACAAGTAGCCATTAACCAGGAGAGAAGTGATGCTTCCAGCTAGACATATAGAGCATGGAATTCCCACTGTACATAGAATCGGAAACGATAATTTACATTACATATTTGAAACGATAGGTGTAAAACTGTTAGCATACAAGTCTTTTCGAGCATTTCAACGGTTATACCTCCGTACTACTGCTGTATCTTCTGCCCCGTATAGGTATAACTTCATGAATCTCATGTATTCGAGCACCTGACTCCATTACTTCGGCGGAAATAAGACAGGGTTGCTCGGTAGCCATTGAAGTTAACCTGTCACTCATATGCCTCTCCGTTATACTTGGAGAAAGAGTAGAAAATTTAACCGTACAGAACTTGAGTTGGACTGTACAAATCCTTTTTTCCTACTTTTTCGCGCATCACAAGCAATTGTGCACCTGACTTCAAAACGTAATAAGTTCGATTCTTGAAATCGTTTGAAGATGTACAGCTTCACAGATATTCTTCCAATTCAATCACTTCACAAAACCAAGTTTCTCAATGGCTACCTCCCCGACCAAGGCCAGCACGTACCAGTCGTACTATGGCAAAGTTCTTGGCAAACGGTTGCGTTATGTCCACAATATCAACATTCTCATTTCACTTTTCATCTCGATTTCATTAGCCATTCCTTATGGTCATTTTTGGTGGAATTTGTTGCTCAGTTTGTTATATCGTGGCCCAATAATTTTCCTATCGCTTTTGTTGATCAAACTGTCCAGAATGAAGTTCTCCACAGTCGAATACTCTAGTTACAAGACGTTGGGTTCTCAAATTTATAACAGCCTCTTTTCAGTCCAGTTTTTAAAAGTTTCCATTTTTTACGTCTTATCGTCGTACTTCATTCATTTCATCTACATCTTTCAACTTTCGTTCAAATACGACTATTACTTGTTGTCGAAAGAATATCGTGTGAATCCACTCATCAACGACGAGTGGATCTTCTACTGGTTCTACCCATTGTTCTTAGCTTTGTTCTACACTGCGCACCATTCAGTTTTCCAAAGAAATAGGTTGGACTTCCGCTATGGGACATCCAAACTTAAACCGGAAGATTCACTCTTAGCCCGCTGGCCCTCTTTGTTCGGTAATGCCGTAGCGTTGAATGTCTTTGTAGCCATCCTAGCTCCTGTGGCTTACTTAGTTGTGAAACCAATTATCTATAAGTCCAACATTCTCCTTATTCTTATCCTAGGCTTGGATACTTCCATTCCTCCTTTCAGCGTATCGTTCTCTACCCTCTTGAGCTTGTCGTTCCTCTCCTTTCACATTCTTCTAGCATGGGAGTTCGTTAACTATGCCTTCAACGTCTATGCTACTATTGGGTGCTTGGATGGTAAAAAGCTTATCAGTACTTATAGTGCTGATCCAATCAACACCTTACTTTCGGGTTTGCGTAATGTAGATCCAGACCACCAGTTGAGCAGATTAACGGCATTCCAGGAATTGGCATATATAGCCACAACCAACGACCCGGAGGGTGTCAAGTTAAGAACGGCTATCTACAACGCTCGTTCGAGAAGAGGATTCATATGGCCAGCCATTTTGGACGAGTGTTCGTTGATAATTAAGGAAACCACAGCACGAGTCAACTACCGTACTACCTCGGATATGAAGGTTCTCAAACGGAACCAGTTTTCCATCAAGGAAGAATTAGGAAGCTTTTACAGTTCTAGAAATGTTGAAGAAGGCGACCTCTTTGGCAACTCCGTTCTCGGAACTCCTGCAAGCACTCCTCTGTTTCCGAGCAAACTAAAAAGCTATTCGGAACTCGAGCCAAAGAAGCCAGTAACTGCAACTATTTGGGATAGTAAGTATGCAAAATTGGCGAGTACCCAAATCGTTACACCCATAAAATCCTTTTTAATATCTGTTTTAGATGTGGAAGCAAGCAAGAAGAACACCAACCCCATCATTGCAAAGTTGAGGTTATTGTCGGCATCCATTTCGAAACAGTACACAATCTACAACGAAAGATTCCTTTCTACAAATGTAGGTGTCTTCTTTAGAACTACTTTGAAGAGAGATACAGAATCTCGTGTCATCAATGCCGTCAACTTTGGAAATGCTGTAATAGCTATTTCCAACTTATTGATGCATTCCATCGAAGAAGACAAAAATGGCACAATCGGAAACAGCCACATCTGTGACGTGTTGAACTTGTTGGAGAAACCAATCAGAGCTACCAGCAACTATACCGATTTCTTGCCAGCTTCGGTGTACTTATCGGCAGTACAAAAGAGGGACAAGAGATTGACCAAGACTCATTTGATAGCTGTCTTACACGATTTGGCTATGAGTGAATTTTACCAGATTTGCATAAAGTTCAACTACAAGTTGAACGACTTGGTTTTAAACGCCAGGGCCTACAAGTTGGCCAAGTGGGTCATCGATGTCGCTATTGCTGACCAACAACTGCATACCAACAGAGTTCCATTGTCTCTTTGAAACTATGCTGAAGTAATATAACTATATACCTTAATCAACACTCTAGTAACTTTATCATTCTCTGGGACATTCTGTAAGTATACAAATTTATTAATGCTTAATGTTTATTCTGTATTGTACATATGTAAGAACGAGTTCATGCGATATTCCTGCTGATGGACATTCTGTCGTGTCTTGAATTGATGTGTTGATACATCAATTTCTAACTAAGGCTGGCCGTCGCCATCTCTATGGCTTCTTCTATTATTACTACCACTTCCGTTGTTGCCATTGCTAGATCCATTTGGCAAAGTATCCAACAACACCGGTTTCAAAACCTGCTCGTCAAAACGAGTGAACCATTTGGCGTGTTCTTCAGCACTTAAGAAAGCTCCCAATACACCACCAAAGTTGTTATCTCCATTTGAAGACAACGGCATATTGTTGGAACCAGTCAACAAATCGTCCATATCACTTGTAACAAATTCGTCATCTTCTTCTTCATCGTTGGCGAGGTTGTTGTCGATCAAGCTATTAGCGCTATTGGAATTCGAATTAGGATATTGGCCAGACAAGCTAGGGTTTGAGATGCCTCTGAGATCATCCTTATAGGGTGTCTTGGGTAGTCTACTAGGGTTGTTGAAGCGCCTGTTGCCTAAAGCCGAAGGTGTAGAGGACAAGGGTAAACGAGGAGCTTCGATATCGAAGTCATCGTCAGAATCGTTACTTTCATCGATACAGCCAATCTTAATTCCCAAGATTTCCAACATTGAAGCCGTAGTACCACCGAACAAAATCACAGTTAACACCACTACTACTAACACTGTGGCCAATAATGTCCACTTGGCCTCACCCTGGATACCCATGGCTAAAGCAACACCGACTGCTCCTCTCAAGCCAGCCCAGAATATCATCATCTGGTATGAGTGACTGATCTCATCCGGCAAAGACTGGGCAGAAATGTTACCGTTGAGAGCATTTCTTGTGTTGAACTTCTCGAACCTAGCCTTGTAGAAAAAATTAAGGAAACGAGAAAGAGGAAAGACTGCTGACCATCTGGCGATACAGATGGAGATGAAAGTGATGATAATCAATAAGGGCTTAAACACCAATTCTACCTCTGTGAAAAGCGACAACCCCAAGTAGATAAAGATGAAATTTTCTGACAATTGTGCCAACAACTGGAAGATATATTTGGTAGCGATCTGAGTTCTTCTCGACATGTTGAAGTATGCGTAGTGCTTCAAGGTAATTCCACAGAATAGCAACGAGACAATGCCTGACATATGGGCACCGTTGGAGAAGAAGTACGACTCATAAGCAAATAAGAGCACCAAACAGGTTTCAATCTGAGGGTACCGTCTAATGTGGGAATGCTTAAGGATCAATGCTACAAAGATACCAATGAGAATTCCAATGATGGTAGATATGGTGAAGGACATCAAGAACAAGCCGATACCTTCAAAGAACGACGAGAAGTGTACTGGGTGGCCGTGGAATTTCTGGCAAGTCTCGAACATAACAATAGAAATAGCGTCATTCAACAACGATTCGCCGAAGATAATGGTATAAAGCTTGGGATCGACCTTGTAGGCGTTGAAGATGGACAAGATAGTCACAGGATCTGTAGCAGAGAGGGTGGCACCTACAGCGAGAGCATCTACAAACTCTAGTGAAATTCCGTCGAGGCCCAACGACGTCCATATGTACAAAATGGTTCCCAACACAAGAGCTGATAGAAACGTTCCCGGAATAGCAAACGTCAAGATGGAGCCGAGATTACGAAAGAAGTTCGCCTGGTGTAGCTCATAGCCAGAGTTCAAGATAATGGGAGGCAACAAGATGTTGAAGAAGTAGCCTGAGTTGAACTTGACGGCATCTTGGATGTAGTGGCCCGGACTGATTCGTATGATAAGACCGACGATCATTCCATAGAAGATGGACAAGACTGTTTCGTGGATGGCTTTGATACGTCTCTGTTGGAGAAAGTACGAGGACCACAACGCAGCACAGAGCAACAGGAGCAAGATGAAAAGTGCCCACGACGAGAAGATTTCTTCGGTGACGGGATTTGTATCGTCGAGATGGTCGTCTGGGGTAGACATATCAGGGGTGTCTTCGTCCAAATCAGAGGACGGAAGAGCTCGCCTCACCAACTGTTTTGCAGCGAATAGTACTATACTGGACATTCTAAAGCGAAAGAATAAAGTGTTTAGATTTATTCAAAATTATAAGGCTCGAAAGTAAGTGGGCGACGGCGAGGAGAATGAAGTAAAGTACGATCCAAGACGGTGGATTACGCGTGAAACAAGAAAGGGCACGTATGGATGCAGCCTGGAAGAAGAAGTAGCATTTGTTAAAGACACATAGGTGAATCTGGATACAAAATATGACATTTGCGTGTGCAGGAGTTGGATTTGGGGGCCATGGATAAGAGCGTGACAGAGAGTGGTTAGAACAGTGGGGCGAGAATTCAAGAATTAGCAACCGCAATTGCTCAATTGGTTGCGAATGGAGTCAGCGAGAGTCGCGGATATAGTGGAGTCCAGTAGTGCTTTGCAGCAGCAGTGAATAGTGGTGATATGCTGCTAACGGTGCAAAATGCCGTTCTAGGACTTTCCGTTAGAGAAGCGCGTAAGAAAACAGTTAGTGAGGAAGTTGGTGCGAACACTGGCTGATTAGGGAGATTTACCGAGAAAACGCGAGAGCAGTGCGAACCAATGCGAATGATAATTAGTGAGAAAATTAGGACTCTGTTAGTGATGCTTATTTCCTATTTAGTGAATGAGGTCTTCAGAAGTCTAGGAGTACAATACACATCGAGATTCCAGACTGTAGCCTCGACACAAACAATAGCTAGAAAATACAGAAACCTCAGGTTTTGGTATTGCCAGCCCGCGATATACACCATTGTCTTCCTCCGTCTGCGCAGTCTACGCTATGGTGTGCCTGACAATCAGATCTGGTTGAAAATTCAGTTGCGAATTTCAATACAACAGACAAAGCGGTAGCATGTTTTGTACGGAAAATGATACTCTAGACTTCTACCTCTACCATCTGATACTAGAAAGTTATGGCTGACTTTGCCATTGCAGTGTTTTTTCATCTTTGCGTTTGCTACTAGAAAGCGTGCCTCGTCTTTCAAGTGTTATCTTTCAAGTGTTCAGGAGAAAGTGCATCTAAAAAATATCAACAGGCAGGTGTATGAGAAAGGAATCTTCAACTAACAATAGGTCTGCCCGATTATTATTAATTGTTTAAGTCTTCAAACTTAAGAAACTCTGCAAACTATTCCTTGGAACGAAACTACTTAAAATTACGTCACTCGTATGTTAATGTTGTGTCTCGGAATGAACCATGCATTACATTTCATTTGATCGTTAATTGACGGGCAGCCCAATGCTTCGAAATGTCTAAATCATATAAATCACACAGTCACCGTCTTCTGTCTTCGTCAACTGCAACACTACAATGTGGCCTAATTTCACGCAGCCATCTATTCGTCAGACATTCATCCAAACCACACTTATACTGTTTGGTATACTGCCGCGCTACCATACTTCGCCAAGTATGAATACAATACGCTTATGATGTTGTTGGAGATTGTGTCATAGGCTGTCGGAAGTGCAAGAAGCATCATTGTTCATCTTCGATTGGGCTACGGCATTGTCTTCCGATTATCCTGTGATTTACACCTCATTGGAAATACGAATTAGACTTACGCCCTGCTCCTGAGCATGAACTGCAACTTCGCTTACCCCAATTCACACTGGAAGGCCACAGCTAACGAGTGTATGTCAGCCAAAGAGAGAGCACACCACAAGAACTACCCCTTCCCTAAGCAGCAGCCTCTTCTAGAAACTGATGGAAAGGAGGTGATTAAAGAAAGTCACGTGAGATATCCACCAATATAGCTAGTCTGTGGCCCGATTAGGCACATCTTTTCTTTTGATGTAGGAACACACCAGAAAAAAGCAATTCTGTAATTGTGATTTATTTATATACATTTTTTTTATCTCATTATTTACACCAGCAAAAAAATAGTAAATTTTCTAACTGGAATTGATGATTTTTTTCACAGCAATTTTCACACAACAACATTAAAACCTGTTTTTGGAAGATTCCAGGATATATAACACCTCTTCTTTGCTGTCCTTGCCTGTCTAGCGTTTTGTTCAGCTATCATTTGACTTATTTCAGTCTAACTTTTCCGTACCAGATCCAGCCGTCTCTCGAACGCCTCTTTCCGCCATACTAGCCAACGTCTGTTTGTGTGCATTAGATAAATTTTCTGGCCACGAGTGTTGGGTTAATTTCGAAGTTCGAGAATCCAGAAGCCTTCATAAGTTAAGCCTTAAAGCTTGGTACGATTCTTCGAAAACAACAGCAAGCAATTTGTTTTTATAAATCCACCTGTGTTTCAGACGTTCCACGAATTTTTAATTGCCATTACAAAGTGAAATCCACAAAATCAGCTCGTGTTCAATTGAATTACAAATATAACCAACACGATATACTTACAATAACATCATCACAGTCTACACTTGTACTGCTATAGAATCATCCTGTAGTACTGTCATCGCATCAACTTCTTCCTTTCAATTCACGTTATTCTTCATCATACTTCGCCATGAGTGCTAACCCATCAATTGAAAACCTTTCCGTGCTCCAGCATGGAAGCACGAAACCCCATCCGTTGTACTCGTCAAGCCAGATCAACCCGAACAACTCTATGACGAACTTGCTGAATATCTCGAATTCAAAGCATTTCTACCAGCCTGCTCCATCCAAGAGGATCAACTTGGCCAATTACAACACGCTGCCTCGTAGCCAAGTGCAGCTACCGTTAACTCCTCCTTTGTCTAAATCATCGTCACCAATCAGAGAAATCCGTAAACCTTTTGGCGACAGCAATTTCACATCAGCAACATTATCGGCTTCTTCCAAATGGTATCTCAGCTGGTTACCACCAATAGACGTTAAGGTTCTGGTGTTGTGTATCAACTGGTACTTGTTTTCCATAGTATCTTCCAATTCCACTAAGATTATCTTGACGAACTTCAAGTACCCCATTACATTGACAGAGTTTCAGTTCTTCCTCAACTTCTCTATGTGTTTGTTGTTGTTGGTTGTATTGGGTTTAAAACCTGGTTTGATACCGTATTTTCCTCGCGGCGTCCTTCCCAAGAATTTGTCTATAAGTAAATTTGTGGTACCTACGCCATTGATCTTGTCCACAACGTTGCCAATGGGAGGCTTCCAGTTCATCGGGCACTTGACAAGCCATAAAGCTACATCGTTGATTCCTGTCTCGTTAGTTCATACTGTCAAATCGTTGTCTCCAATGGTAACCGTCATGATCTACAGAGTCTTGTTTAAAGCCAAGTATAGAATGGTCACTTACGTCACGTTGATGCCATTGATTGCAGGAATCATGTTGACTTGCTACAAGAAGTCGTCTTCTTCGGGAGGTAATGGTGGCTACTATATCACTGGTTTGGTGTATGCCTTTGTTTCAATGTTGATTTTTGTCTCACAGAACATATTTGCCAAAAAAAGATTGACTATCGAACCAGAAAAGTTGTTACCATCCAACAAAAGCGAGGATGAAGAAAAGGTCGACAAGTTGACCATTTTGTTCTATTGTTCCCTCATTGGTTTCACAGCTACCATCCCTGTATATTTGTTCCTGGAACTTTTCTCGAACGAACACTTTTCGTTGACCCAGTTGACAAGATCTACATTTTTACTTATCCTCTTGAATGGATGTAGCCACTTCTTCCAGTCGTTGCTTGCGTTCCAAATCTTGGGCATGGTTAGTCCCATCAACTACTCCATCGCCAATATATTGAAGAGAATCTTCATCATCACCATCTCGTTCTTCTGGGAAAGCAAGAATTTCTCAAACACCCAGCAACTCGGATTAGTCCTCACTATTTTCGGCTTATACTGTTACGACAGATGGGGCACATCTCGTTAAAGCATTGCATAAACACATTATCAACATGATATTAAATACCATCATACCATGATTGCGATCTCTTCATATCAAAGTCATCATCCTTACATATTCTTCTAGTTCTAGCTTTGTATTATTTAGAAACATCAATCGAAAAGTTGAGTTTAGTATAAAGTATCTATGTAGGCTAATGACCAGCACCGTCGGCATTCAACATTCTCTTGAAGATATCTCCAAAGGCGACCATAAACACTGTTTGCCAGACACCCAACCCAATTCTGGGGGTGACACCACGGTACAAACCCTTGATTCCGTTGTTCAGGTAGATGTACTGAGCCGTACTGAGCACACCCAAGTTCTTGGGTCTGTTTGGATCTTTTGTCTTGGATTGCATCTCTACTCTGATCACCTCAATAGGCTGATTCCAGGCAGACAAACCACCACCAATGACAGAGGCAAGGATCTTTTCTATAGCAGTCAACTTCTGGTCTTCGCCCTTTTTGTTGATCTTTCTGATAGTTTCTTCGGCCAATCTGGAAAATCCAAATCTGGAACCCCAATTAGTCATCTGTCTAATGGCTACAGCATTGACACCCTTATTTATACCTCTGATACCTTCCTTCCTGTAGATTTCCTTAAAAACTTGGAACGACGTCTGCTGAGGAACTCCAGCAGTAGCAGCCTGTTTGGATCTCGTAATCTCGACGGTCTTCATACAAGTACAGAATCCCATAGTCAAGTAAGCCTGAGCTAAACCACCAGAGACACCTCCTCCCATACCAGCGACAAAGTTGTTAGCGCCCAACTTTCTAAATTGGTACTCGGCTTCAGCAGAAACAAATAACAAAACAGCACCCTTAGTTGAGGCCTCGATCCAGGCCCAAGGAATCAATCCCTGGTAGAAACCAAGAGGACCACCTCTGGACCATACCAACTTAATGGCCTGTGGCATAGTGAGCGATCTGTTCGCAGCCATGGTAGTCTTGGTGACCTCCAACGGCTGACCCAAAGTGGTCACTTCAGCCATGTTCAAACCAGCACCCAACAAGATGTTGGAGAAGTTGATGGGTTTCTTTTCAATTTTGTTAGACATGACGGATGCAGAAATGAATAAGGAATAGATAATTGAATGTCAAATTCAATTGTCAAAAAGCAACTTCGTCTATATTGTTACTGTCTACACCAGAAACCAGAAGCTGTCAGGGATACTGGATCAGAGAAGCTGGAAACTGAAAAGCAGAAAACGTTTGAAAAATTGAAATCGACTCTGATAGCTGATACCGAGAAACCATCTCAATATCTGATCTATCTGCAGGTGCTGATTCCAGTGATTCGGGGAAGTTAGGGATTGCCAGCGCGGCAATACACGAGAATGAGTCATGTGCCAGCACCGGTGCCGAACCGGAGTAAATAGAAGCAAGAATATTTGGTGGAGCGAAAGAGGAGAAAGTGGAGAGGGAAGAGACGAGACTGGGTGCAACTCCCAACAATAAAGCTGGAATATGGTTGTTGGTGTAATTGGGAATTTTGGTTGTACGGTCTTTATTTGCAAGTGGTCCAAATAGAGATGTGGCAGTCGCTCAAATATTGAGTGAAGTACGCCAGATAAGATGCCGTTTTCGTACAACAACCTGATGGGTGAACAGATCGGAAGGTATAAGAAAACTGTGTATTTCAGCCGTTTGGTGTTGCTATTTTAGCTTGGGAATTGCAAATTTTGTGCTGCAGCAGTCTGTATGTCCTGAAAAATAAGTGTTCTATTTTGCACCCGTTTTCTCCATACGACCTCTTACCATTTAGTGGAACCGGCAAAGCCACAAAGCGATTGAGGCCCAATAGCCATGCTCCATGTTAATTGTACTTTAAAAAGAATAGTAATGCTTATCTAGTTAGTAATTCAGAAGAAGACTGCAATTAGCTAAATATTGAAATTCTTGATTTTTCGCAGCAATTCCGAAGAATCAAATACATTGTATTACCCTAGCAAACATGAAATAAATGTTAGTGATCAAAGATGTTTCTAACCCAAACACATTAATACATTACCCCCAACTTCAACACTCCATAAAACATACATTCATTCTACTTTCTCATACATACAAATGAGTATGTATCATGTAGAGTATCACGTGACTAAATGCGCATGCTAAACAACACAACAAAAATCAATGATCTATTTCAACTAACTCCAGACTGCTTTCATCTATATATAGCAGTCCTTTCTTCTCCGAAGTTCACATACATTTTCAAATCATAATAGCAAAGATGGGTATCAAGAAGATGTTCCAGAAAAAGGAGCCAACCGAAGAGGAAATAAGATCGAACTTGGTCAACCTGGGAATTTCCACCAAGACAACTACAGCTGGTGGAAGACAGGAGAAGTTCGGTGCTTTCCGTAGTTATGCTCAGGAAAGAAGCCATAACAGACAAGGATTAGCGCCAGTCAACCCTTATGCAAATGTTGGCCAAACGGCTCCAGGGTCTAATCCTTATGCTAATGGCGGAAATGGATATGCTAGTGATGTGAATAGTAATCCTTATGGCAATGGCAATGGAAATGGAAATGCATACGGAAAAAGTCAATCCTCAAATCCATATGGATCGGCTACCAACGGAGGTCGACAGTATCTGGGAACAAATGGACAGAGCCAAAGTAGCCCCTACGGAAGTTCTACATCAAGATCTTCAGCTGCATCTACACAACGAGATCCATACGCTCAAAGAACAGCCAGACCTAGCCGACATAGTACTACTGGAGCGCGTGATACTGAGTCGATTGATTTGAATGACGTATCGAGTGTGATGGTTGAAAAGAGGAAGCCCGTTAGAAGTCAACTTCGTCATGATGATGCGACATTGGATCTCAACGAAGACTTTGACGAGATGAACCTCAACGATGAGGGCGACTTGGATATTCCACAGGAGGAACAGATTAACTCTGAAGACGAAGAAGTAGAGTCTATAAAACAAGATATACGGTTTGTTAAGCAGGAGTCAGTGGCTTCCACGAGAAACACGTTAAGAATGGCCCAGGAAGCGGATGCTTCTGCTACCAACACAATGGGGATGTTGGGAGCACAATCTGAGAGGTTGTACAATGCAGAGCAGAACATACTATTGTCGGAAACGCAGACGAGTATTGCTGAACAAAAAGTCGGTGAGCTCAGGCGATTGAACCGGTCGATTTTTGTGCCAGCCTACGGCAATCCGTTCAATAAGAAACTGAGATTACGTCAACAAGAAGAGAATATTAAGAATGCAAAAGCACAAGAGAAGTATATGCGTGAGAGCAACCGCCAGCAGATGTATGCCAGTGAACAGAGATTGAAGCTGGGTATCACCAACAATGCGACAAACTCTGAGGTGCACCAGAAGTATGCTGGAGAAAAGCATTTGGATGCGGCCAAGCGTTACCAATTTGAAAACGACTCGGAAGATGACGACATGGAAAAGGAGATTGCCAGCAACTTGGATCAGATTGGATTGTATGCTAAGAAATTGAGTGCGTCTGCTAAGACTATGGGACAGGAGGTGGATAGTCAGAATGAGAGATTGAGAAAGATCGAGGAGGATGCTGATAGGTTGGATATCAATGTTCATATGAACAGTACGAGATTGAGCAACATTCGTTGATTATAGATGGCTGCGCATGGTATGGATAGTGGTTTGGAGACAATTTTATAGTAATATAGAACTAACATCGATGGTTTTGTAGAAGCGATGGCAGTTATAACGAAGGATTTTTAGTGTGGAGAGCAGATTTTAGTGCTTCAAATGCTACCAGCCATAAAAACACATATGGCTTATTTTACATACCGACTGTATAATGTTCGAGGGTAGATAATGTAGATGCAAGATGGTCTATATTTTGTACCAAGATCCATGCTAATTTCAGTTATCTTAATGTATCGATTAAGTCTGCGGGAGATAGGAGATCAAGTCAATGAAAAAGCATCAGAGACATTCAGATCACAATGAGAACTACAAATACAAACATAAGATTTAACCTGGAGACTACTACGAGAAACAAATAAATTGAACAAGTATTCTCAGAATATATGGGAAATCCCATCCATAAATATTTATACAAATAAACCGAGAATAAATTTGGGAAAGAGGAATTATGTGAGGTCCACATGAGATTTGCGAAGAAACGGCCATGAAATATGCAAATATAAGACGGCCACAGGAGAATTGAAAAGAAAGTGTGAACGAAAAATGCATGGCTGCTGGAGAGATTCAAAAAGGAAGAGACCGAAGAGAATTAATTACCAAGAGAAAGGATGAAAAAAGGTATTCCAAAATTTACCACGAACAATGAGTTCGTCAGACAGTTTTACATCTGAATTTTCAAGACGGGCTCCAACAAGCTCTTTAGGAAGACTCAATTGCGACTTCCTATTTCGTCCTGAGTCTCGTATAGTTAATCCACTAGCCCGAGGCTCAGAGTTTCTTTTTACGACCCTAAGCAGGATATCTTTTGCTGATGAACAAGATAATGAGCTCACATCGATGAGACGATGAGATAATTCGAACTCGCGGGCTTTGATTGGCCGCGAGAGAGTACATACATATGCAATTGCTCCAGAAAGGGCTCTAGAAAGGGCTCCAGGACTTGTATGCTTTAACCAGGTTCTCCGGCGGGCCCCATGGCTGCCATGTTCGCGCCGGGCAAGCTGTGCACCCACAAACGGCCAAGCTAAGCTGTGAAACTCGCATCGCTTCAGGATTTTTCATATTTCACCTTTGAGTCGTCACAAAGCCAACAGGCCCAGCGTTCTGCCAGTGGATGTGTGCTTAAAAAAGAAATTTGCCCCATTTGCTAGATCGGCTTCTGATAATAGTGGTGCGATGGGCTCACAGAGAGTTGCCGCAACAGCGATGTTGGAGTGGTTCTAAACGTTGGCAGGCCATCGTATAATTTCGAAGAAGCTGGACAACCCCTGTTCTCTTGTGAATTGCTCTGCTGCAGCATCCAATGAAAGGCGCTACAAATAATGATAACCACGTATGGCAGCTCTAAGTATGTACTCTATGTAGATTCGCAGACTGTACAACAGTATTGTCCCCTTTCGGTAGGCGTGTTTTGTTGGACAACGTTGAACCACAAACCCACAAATTTTTCTCAATTTTTTTTCTTAGTGCGATCCGATAATGGTGAAAATATATATATTAATCTATCCCATCCTGAAAGGAAGACCGAGTGTGGTTTTTTTTTGCAGAACCTTCTCTCTAGCACTAGTCTCACAGAGGTGTATCCTTCCTTTCTGACTTGATAACTTTGTCGGTCTCGCGGTCTAGCCTTGTCTGATTTCTGGACTTTCGTTTCGTCCTCCAGTCCCTTTCCCTACTATCTACTAATAGATTTTTTCTGCCTCTGATCTAATCTGGCAGAGTATAGACAGTTTGAATTTTCAGCCTTTTTCGCCATGTCTTCGCTTGCTTCGTCTGGAACATCCACAGGAGCCTCAACCTCAACCTCCATCAATAAGAAGGGCAATGTCGCCACCTTGAACACCACCAAGTTGTCGGCCATCGACACCTACGGAAATCAATTCAATGTTCCCGACTACACCATCAAGGACATTTTATCGGCCATTCCCTCGCACTGCTACGAAAGAAGATTGCTCGAATCCTTCTACTACGTCTTCAGAGACATCTTCGCCATGGTCACCCTCGGCTACATCGCCAACAACTACATCCAGTTCTTGCCTAACGTCTACCTCAGAACTGCAGCCTGGGCCGGTTACATCTGGACCCAAGGTTTGTTTGGTACCGGTATCTGGGTCTTGGCCCACGAGTGTGGACACCAGGCCTTCTCAGACTACGGCTGGGTCAACGACACCGTTGGCTGGGTGTTGCACTCGTACTTGTTGGTTCCTTACTTCTCCTGGAAGTACTCCCACTCCAAGCACCACAAGGCTACCGCTCACTTGACTAGAGACATGGTGTTCGTTCCTAAGAACAAGGAAAGATTCCTTTCTGCCAGAGGTGTCGAAGACTTGGACGACTTGGTCGCCGACTCTCCTATCTACACATTGATATCGTTGTTTGTCCAGCAATCTGTCGGCTGGATCGGTTACTTGTTCTCGAACGTGTCTGGTCAGCCTTTGGAAGGTATCTCTAAGTTCAACGCTAACCACTTCAACCCTTCGTCTGTCCTCTTTGAAAGAAGAGACTACTGGTATATCGTCATCTCCGATATTGGTATCTTAATCCAGATGACTGTACTCTACACTTGGTACAAGAACTTCGGTGGCTTCAACATCCTTGTCAACTATTTCTTGCCTTACTTGTTCGTCAACCACTGGTTGGTATTCATCACCTACTTGCAGCACTCGGACCCAAAGATGCCTCACTACACTGCTGACCAATGGACATTCGCCAGAGGGGCCGCTGCCACTATGGACCGTGAGTTTGGTTTTGTCGGTAAGCACATCTTCCACGATATCATCGAAACCCACGTCTTGCATCACTACGTTTCCAGAATTCCATTCTACAATGGTAGAGAAGCCACCATCGCTATCAAGAAGGTCATGGGTGAACACTACCAGTACAGTGACGAAAACATGTGGAAATCTTTGTGGAAATCTTCCAGAGCCTGTCAGTATGTTGACGGTGACAATGGTGTCATGATGTACAGAAACGTGAATGGCTTTGGAGTTGACCCAAAGAAGAACAACTAAATCGCAAAACTTAATTACAACCAGTAATTCAAAATTTCGCAGCCAAGGGAAATTTTGGATTTTCTTTTTATGGCTAGATTCTCATAGATAGATATATGATTGATTATTTGTTTCACTTCTATCGTCTATAAATTAACCTTAAATTATTTATACAACTGATCTAACAGTTATCTTCTTACCGTATGAATGGGATGCCTGTTCCTGTAACTTCTCGATATTTGATATAGTCCTGCTTGAAGAATTGCACCAAGTAGATCTCTTCAAAGACTATTCTCTTTTTGAAAAAGCTGCCCAAGATTACAGTACCAAGGATGGTGACTATCCAGTTATTGAGAAACACTTGTAGTCCTACAAACCACCAGAAGAATCCGAAATAGCTTGGGTGTCTCAAATAGCCGTAAATACCCGTAGTAACCAACTTGTGAGAGTCTTGTTGATTGCGTTGGATATAATGGTTGAAAGACTCACTGGCAGTATACATTGCACAAGAACGACAGAATTGCCCCGCTAGTAAAGTGGCTAATCCCACCAAAGTGGGCTTGGTCCACGAGTCGATTTGGAAGTAGTAAACACGGAACAAGTACTCTATTGTGGCTAGAACGGTCATAGCGTGCATTTCCATATCCTCCAAGATGAACGAGTCGTCGTCGACTTGTGCGTTGTTAAACATGACAGTGAAAACAAACTCGAGGATGTGGAATATAGCGAGGAATACAGCGTACCACGAGAGTTTGATCCATTTGGACGAGCGATAGAGTACTATCAAACAGAGGTTTGTAGATATCACTATTCCAAGAAAGACTGACTTGAGCGAAACAGTAAGGAGACTGACTCGTTCGGGGTTATACCGGGCATAATGAAGACTCCGCGGCATGAGTGGCTATATAATGGGAATATACGAAAGAAAGGTGCACAAGATGGAAAGCCTATTAGATATCTGGAAGACAGCAGAGAAGACAAATCCGGTGGTGCGACTTTCTATTTTTCCAGTAATATGTAGGCTCTAGTACGGATCTTTCATAATTTACCGTGTGGATCCCGTAGCATCTGCGTATACTTTTACAGGAAGAAAGAGAACATCAGGATGGGTTTCAGAAGATTCAACGAATTGTGCCGAAATCGTAGATTGTAGACTCAGCCAGTAAATAGACATCACATCGTGCCAGAATTTGTGAAACTGTGAGTTGAATAATGTTCGACGTCACTATATAGTCAGTACAAATCATAGACTCCAGAGTCTAAATGAATCCAATTTGCAATTAAGACTGTATTATAGCAGATTTGAAATGGTGTCGTTACTTCATCTTCTACTTCAACTTCTTTAGCCAAATTCAATATCTTGTACATTTATATCTTCACGCCTTCCCCAATTTTCAGAATCATTTTTTCAGTAAACTCTGGAATTTTTCAAAATGCAGCATGTGCCAGTTTTTTAATTCCACTACTTTCAAAACCAACACTCTCCTTCTCAGATTTGAATAGAAAGCCATCTATCATAATACCATACCTTCATACGCCTGTCGACATAGACTTGGTTCTGACCAGCTTTTCACCCTTTATTTTCCACCATATGCGACCTTGATCAGAGTTTTTGATGTCGTCCCTCTACAGTCCAGAGCTGAATCTGTTGATGGAGATCTGTATGGTGTCAGCTGGGATTGGTGGTGCTATAGGAATCCTACTTATCAGCTATTTTCACGCTGATCCTAAGTTCTCCAACCTCATCTTATATGGCTTGTTTCTTCTGCTTTACTTCCAAATTGAATTCTCCTTCACATATCTATTCAACCCCACGAAAGTTACCAGCAAATCGTTCTTGATCTATGGAAATCGAGGAAACCTACAGTTTTGGGCCATGCAAACATTTGCTGTTTGGGAGTACTTGGTGCATCGTAGCTCCATTATTTCCTTTGTCACCAATTGTTTTCTTGACAGCCAAGTAATACCGAGAATAGGGATAGCGATGATCGTTTTTGGACTTACAATACGAGCCTGGGCTATTCAGACCTGTGGCCCTTCATTTTCTCATCTCATAGAAACTGAAAATAGACGCAAAGAGCACGTACTCGTCACTTCTGGTATCTACAGCATCTTGAGGCATCCCAGCTACTTTGGATTCTGGTGCTTTGCAGTAGGAGCCCAACTATTGTGTGTCAATTGGCTCAACCTCATTGCTAATATAGTGATATTGGCTCATTTCTTTACAGTACGTATTGAGTTTGAGGAGTACTTTTTAATTCACAATCTTTTTCATGAAGAATATGTCGAGTACAAGAAGAAGGTCGGGGTGTGGATTCCATTTGTTAGAATCAAAGACAATATATAGCATTAATAGTCATAAAAGCATCGCATTCACCATCTGACCACCATGTATAGACACATATATAGTCGTTGCACCTGCACAGCTTTTGTAAACTGCATTCTTGACTATAAGTATACGGTTTAATTACAATCAATTACTACAAAGTTGTCATTCATTCAATGCTACTACAAACTGGTGTTCATGAATCTTCTCTTGGTGAAAGCCAACCAGTACTTACTTGGTGTGGACTCGTCACCAGCATATATTCTTGTCAACAACCTATCAGCCAACTCTTGTCTGAATTGTTGCAAATATGATCTCAACAAGTCGGCTTCGTTCCTGTTGGCAGGTGGCTGGAAATAAGAGTTCAATGGAAAACCAATATCTCCTGGCAAACTGAAACTGTCCAACGACAAGTTATTCAACACCTTCACAGCCTCCTTGTAATTGACTGATTTGTTCAACTTGGAAAGACAGTCACTTACGAACAAAATGCCGTAGATCAATAATCTGTCTGCGGGACCATTGATATCAAAGTTCTTGAAGAACGAGTTGGCTCTGAATAAATCCAACACTTCTTCAACAATGTCGTATTCTTGTTCTGGGGTATATGCTGGCCCTCTGAACTTGCTATGGATAGGTAACAATACTATGTTGCCCACAATTCTGTTGTCAGCAGATTCTTCCGTAAGAAATGTTGAATGGTATGCTGGCATTGTAATATGGTTATGATAAGAATGGATGAAATAGAAACACGAAAATCGGACTTCCGGAACTATGGAAACTTGGGCTTATGTTTACGGAGACTATAAATTGATGCCTGGATCGATTGAGATGAAACTGTACTTTTTTGGCACGATGAAGTGGACTCTTTCCTTCTCGTTGGACCAATGCTGTGCCTCTGTAAGTAAGAAACGAGTTGGTCGATGTCGCGAAAAAGGAACCAAGAGAAACGACGACATTGCGACATTCATCCATATGGATTCCTTGGGAGACTCCACATAGTCTCCAGAAATAGACCAAATGAAGAGACGAACAGATCAACAACGATAAGTCTGCATTCGGCCACAAACGGTTTGGTACTCAATCAAATCTTTTCTTTTGTTTACAATCTTATCGGTTAAAGTCTCCAATGTCATTCCACTATTGAAACAGTGAACACAAACTCTTGGTAACAGTACAAAATTCCACATTTCGTCAAGTGTGAATCTAACATCAACAACAACAATACCTCCATCGCATAATATTGCAGGTGTTTCACCCATGCATCAACTTGAATTTCACAACCCTAACCTTTTCCCACTGTACCAAAGCAATTCCCTACAGCTTTCTACATACTCACGTGAATTACATCACATGTCACCTGCACGAAAGCAACACTTTTCCAATATCACTTCCTAAAAGGGATGTATTGTAAATAGAGTCCTTTATAATTGCAAAATTTGCTTTTCGACTAAAGCAGTATACTAATTACAATCCTTAGTCGTTGGCAGCAGATTTCCGAAAATAGGTGGTGTTACTGCGGCCATCGAAGGTAATTAAATTTGTATCACTCAGAATCGATTATTCTTAAAGCCTCATCTAGCCCTTATAATCTACCGCCCAGAATCTAGTCTTCTTTTAGAGACCAAATTTATTAAACTTCTACCAACTTTGGAGCCTTCCACTACTTGTCAGGTCTGCTGAGAGTCAAATCTCTGTGAACTTTGGAATCACGACTTTTTCTCCTCTTTGGCGAACTAAAAACTGTTTCAGACTGCCACTTTTTTTCATCACGATTCAACCTTTAATTGCTTGCGTTCAGCTTTAATGGACCTTTTCATTTGCAACCTAACCACAGATCAAGACTTATAGACCATTAGAAATAAGGATGTCACATTCGGTATTTCTGACATCACCGACACGCTTGGGTACATCTTCGGGAGAATTGGCTTTTCCTTCTTCTTCAGGAGAGAACAAGGAGGTTGGCTCAATCTTCAATCCAGACCTCCTCAAGTCTAACAATCCCAAGAAGAGAACTTACCACAATTCTCCCACTCAAGAACAGCATCCCGGTATACAGTCACCTGGCAGAAGACTTCATTTGCATAGCATGAGTCCCAACGTTACTAATAGGACAATCTACTTGAATCAAGCACAACCGAGAAAAAGCTCGGCAGGAAGTTCTGTCGACCAATTCATTCCATCTAATTCCAAAGATGACTTGGGATTAGTGGTGAGTAACTCAAGGCAGTCTAAATTTGCCAGACCAGTCTTAATGAAACCTCCCCTTCCCACTATCAGATCAAAATCTACATTGACTATTCCCAGCATAGCATCACCACCAAAACAGAAGCTTCGCAGAACAACTTCTATGATCAGTGGTGGGGGACTGGCAGGAACAGACCAACCTAGCACATCTGATCGGTTCATTCCTTCTCGCCATAACTCCATTTCAAGTAAACTCCAGACGGAAACAACGAATCCACATCCCAATGCATCTCCACAAACTCATATCAAGGCTCAGACTTCGAAAATTTATCAGCACCATGTAGCTGAAGCATGTGGAATTGAGATGAACTCCAGAGTATTGTTGTATCAGCCTTTGCCTCCTGAAAGAAAGAAACCCACCAATTTATTCAGTCATATCACGGGAACCAATGATGTTAAGACCAAGTTGACCAGTAAATCTTCTCTTCGCCCAGCTGCAGCCTCGGCAAGAGCAAAAAAGATTCCAACTGCTCCAGAAAGAGTTTTGGATGCCCCAGGTTATGTTGATGATTTTTATCTCAATTTGTTGGCATGGTCGCTGACCAATTTGCTTGCTATTGGCTTGGAAGATGCCATATATGTCTGGAATGCATCCACAGGGTCTGTGGGTATACTTTGTGAGTTACCCAACAAGACGCTTGTTACCTCTTTGAGATGGTCTGATGATGGCTCTTATATTTCTATCGGTAAAGACGATGGAACATTGGAAATCTGGGACATAGAAACCAATAGCAAGCTCCGGACCATCAACTGCGAGAACCACCAAACTAGAATAGCATCGCAAGCCTGGAACCAGCATATCTTAACTAGTGGTTCCCGAGTGGGGAGCTTATACCACTCAGACGTCAGAATTGCCCAGCATGTAGTCACCAAGATGGAAAATACTCACACAGCCGAAGTCTGTGGAATTGAGTACCGAAGCGATGGCCAACATTTTGCAACCGGAGGCAACGATAACTTGGTTTGTATCTGGGATGTTAGACAGTCACAGCAGAGTACGCTGGGTGGGGTCAATACTGCCCAACCCATGTTCACAAAAGCCAATCATAAAGCAGCCGTCAAGGCTATTTCATGGTGTCCCTATCAGTCTTCTCTATTGGCCACTGGTGGTGGATCGAGTGACAAAACCATCAACTTCTGGAATTCTACTACAGGAGCCAGAGTCAACACCATTGAGACAGGTTCTCAAATCAGCTCCTTGAACTGGGGTTATGCCTCTGGCACAGGTCTTGAGATTGTAGCTACCCACGGATTCCCAACGAACAATATCTCATTGTTCAACTATCCTACACTCCAGAAAACAGGAGAGATCATTGGTGCACACGACTCACGTATCCTCTCTGGATGCTTGAGTCCTGATAACATGACCTTGGCTACAGTGGCTGGGGATGAGAACTTGAAGTTCTGGTCGTTGTTTGATCTCTACAAACAAGGCAGAAAGGACAGTGGCCACGAAAGAGCCAGTAATGAAGGCGACGATGGAACTCTCATGGGCAAAGGAGATAGCACCAGTCTCAAAAAGATGATGAACCTTCGTTGAGACGAAGTCTATAAAAACATTAACCAGCATTTATAAAACAGGAGACTATGTCTCGAAGCATGTTTTGTGCTTTACGCTTATACGATCAATACACGCATAGATATAGAGTTTGACAGGATATTATTGTCTATTCATCTGAATCATTTTTTACATGTATAAAGTACTGTATTGAGATTTGTAGAATGATTGAATTGCGTATGAAAATCCTCTATTTCATACTTGTGTATATTTTAGATGAAGTGCATTTTCAGGTTCCTTCCCTGCAACTTCTGGATTTCGCAGCCATAGCCTTTGCAACATACTAGTTAGAAAGGTCTGTAGATGCTGAGATTTGCTAAAATATAGGTAAAAAAGAGATTGCTAATTAGTATTTCTGATATTAAATGTGGGAGAAAAGAGTTACTCAGCGAAAGAAGGAGTTGCAGATATTAAATGGAGTATTTTTGTGTTGCTATAGTCTCTATAGGCCCACCTTGAATCTTCATTTCTGTCCTGCATGAGAAGCGAATCTTATCGAACCTCCCCTTACGAGTTGCTAATAATATCAACTACAATTCTTTCCGCAAGTATCTGGAATATGTAACCAACAAGTTTTTACTTCGACAATTAGATAGCATTTCAATCTAAGCACAGCTTACGATAAATACACTATGATAGTTTCTGGAGTCCGAAGTGCGACCAACACGCTAATTTTGACCAGTTTGTCAGATGAACTTCTAGCCAACCCCCAGCCGTTGGTCGATTACATTTCGCTGGAAAACAACTATTTGGTCGAGTTGGTGTCGCTTCCGCGGTTCGGTAGAATTATCATTATCTGCGAGACAAGCCAAATCTCGAGAGAAATTGCTATGTTGCTCAAATACTCACCTGAATGGAGCCACATCAAAATCTCTTACAGTATAAAAGACAATAAGTTCAGCATAGTTAACCAGCCAGATATGTTCCTAGCTGCGGGGAACCAGTCACAGGATGTAGAGGTCAGCTGGAAGGATCTGGTGCATGTAGAATATCTCGAACTCCCGCTGGAAAGCGACAGTCGTCGTTTTCTCATTTCTCCGCCACTTTCACCGCATTCTGAATGGGACCACTGGGACAAAGCCGAAGAAGGGCCAAATGAAAAGACAATGTATTCGCCACAAGAACTTTCACATCTTCTCTGGGAACGTTTGGGAGGTTTCGACAGCTCCATTGTCAGAAAGTACAAGGATGAAGAAGACGAAAAGGAAATAGACAATACATTAGAAAATGAAAAAAGGACAGAAAGTCGAGAAAACACCGAAAGTGACAAAAGTAATACTGACCACATTTCAATGCTTTGTGGTGAGGAATACGATTTATCTAGTCAGCCAGAGATTTTGTTCCAGAACATAGAAAATGGCGTGCCTGCCATAGTGTTGGACTCAATAAAGAACGAGAATTTAAGAAAACAATCTGTTAAAAGCAAAACGTTGGCTAAAACAGCCATGCCACCCTCATTCGACACATAAGGATGTAATTCACATAAAAGAGAGCACATAATAGATTAAAGTCTTGTAGGCTATGGTAAAGTAAAAGAAGTAAGCCGACTATATGTGACTGCATGTAGTGTCCATAATGATCAAGTCTACATACGTGGAGGTTGTATCCATATAGTAACCTACCTTAATTCTGGTTATCTAACTCTTCCAAAAGATATAAGAAACTATTAGAGAAGGCCTTCATTAGTATTTGAACATAAGTCAATTCTCTCTTCGTTTTTCGTAATTTTTATCTACCTTTGTATCATTCTACTTCATTTGGAAAACTGATCTGGCACGTGATTCGTAGGCTGAATTTTTTTTGCTAGAAGAGATGAGACTAACATATAATTTCGAATAGTTTTTCAAAACGGAAGAGAAGGTGCTTTGCTTCAAAAATAAAGACGTCTTGCTATATAAACAGTTCAAAATGGCCAGAACGAGATCCAGGGGCTTAGACTCTCCAAGAACACCAGTCTCTGCCAAAAGCAAGAAGGTAGGAGCCATAAAATCGAGCTCTGCTACCTCATCTCCTACAGCAGAAAAAGTCAAAAAGATCACAGCAAAAAGAGCCAAGGCAAAAACTACTGAAGAGAAGGTCGAGGAATCCAAGCCTGTATCATCTAAGTTGTCTACCAGCACTATTGACAGCGAAATCGTTTCTTCTAAAGTAGCAGCAAAGGCTATTTCTGAGTTGTCTAAGTTCTTAAAGAGAGAAGAATCCAAAAGCAAAGACACTAAATCGGCAGGATTGTTTGACGAATCTGACGAAGATGAAAAGAAAACCTTGTATTTACAAATCCATACTAAGAAGTTCATCTCAGAAAAGCCTCAGTTTAAGCCCAAGTTAATAAAATTGACCAAATCCATCTATGACCAGACGAGCTTGAAGACTTGTTTGATTGTCAGAGATCAATTGGCAACTTCCACAGAACAGATCGAAGCTCTCGAGAACGCCAGTTTGCCCACTGTTTCTCAGATTCTCCCATTGAAATCGTTGAAGGCTGAATTCAAGAACTTTGAAAAGCGTCGTCAATTTCATGCTGACTATGACTTGTTCCTTGTAGACGATGCCTTGTTGAACTTGATGCCTACATTATTGGGAAAGATTTTTTACGGAAACGGTAGCAACAAGATCCCTTTGCCTATCAGAGTCACCACCTCGAGTAACACCAAGGAAATCTCCATTGTCACCATCAAGAACCAAGTTGAAAAATGCCTTCAGTCCACATACTACTTGCCACCTATGGGTGTCAATGTCTCTATTAAGATCGGATCCGTCAACTCCACGTTCAGCGAAGAGGAATTGCGCCAAAACTTGCAAGATGCCTTGTCTTTGTTTGAAAAGGATAGCTTGAGAAGTGTGAACTTGAAGACGACTGCATCTCCATCATTGCCATTGTTTTACGCCGAAAAGTTGTACGATGAAGAAGATGTTGCAGAGAATGTAAAGGCTGCTAAGACTAGCAAAAGTATTTCTGGTCCAAAGTTGTCTGCATTCGAAAAGGGTTTGTTGGAATTGGGTGCCGTCGACGACGTTGCTAAAATTATTGGTAAGAAGATGAACACCAAGAACAAGAAGGTCGTCAAGAAATCAGCTAAGAAAGCTAACAAGATTGAAAAGCCAAAGAAGGTAAAGGCTTAAAGAGTGTTATAAAACTTATTAATAGAGGAGGAGTAATGGGATGCTCTTCCAATTTTCAGCATTTCAAACTTTTACAAAAAGTAAATGCTTCTTGCATGTCTGTCCCATAAGTGTATATCTAGCTATTTGAATGCACCGAATCTCGGTAGAGTGATGTTGTGTAAACCACATTGTAGTAACGGTAGCAACTTCATATTGAACAAAGAGGAACTTATGGCGTAAACTACATCTTGGGCACTTACATTATCCATTACAAATATATATTTATATATATATTGACCTTGTTTAATCAGTTCCATGATTATTCTCTTCGGATTCAACATTTTCTTCATGGCCAAGTCTGCGCGCATGGTATATTTCAATCTCTCGAAATATTCTACAATTGTCAAGCAAATTCTAGTATTCCTTCTTATCTTCACAAGTTGCAATTTCAATGTGGATAGCAACCCATGAAGGAGACCCCAATGAAGGTATGTGTGTTCTTTTCGCTTTCAATACAATTACTGTTTTCAATTGCTACTGAAATACAATACTAATATTTCTATAGAAGTCCGAGTACTACGAAATGGAAAAACCTACGTTCTAGGAAGATACGAGGATTGCAACTTTCGCTTCTATGCACAGCAGGTCTCAAGGTACCAATTGGAGGTAGAAATCGCAAAAGTGGAAAAAGAGAGACTTGGCGATGCATCCTATATTACCCCAGTCACTGTGAAAGTGCTCACCAGGGCACGCTCCACTATCAATGGAAAAACCTATAAGCTCGCCAAAGGGGTCAAGGACCCTATTTTGCTAACATACACAACCGAAACACGTCTTATTTTAGAGCTTTCAAGCAGTGTGAGTGGTAGCAGTAGCAATGGTTCAACAGACACAAAGGATTACCCTGTAGTTCTTGAATGGAAACCTTTCAATATCAGTAGTTCTGGTAGCGATAAATATGACCTCGAGGAAGCACATCGCAGTGGAGCTGACTTCAGAATATCAAGTCCTTCTGTAGCAACACATCATTACTCCACAACTGACAGCTTAAACGCAGAACTTGCTGTGGCCTTGCTGCGAAGTATACCGGTTGTCGATAAGAGTTGGTTAGCTTCTGTAAAAGACGAAACTGCTGGTGCGGACTGGTTCTTGGATTTGGATTGGCACCGATATTTGCCGAATCAGAGTACTTTCTTATTACCCACAACAAGACGTCAGCATCTCCTAGATGGGGTGTTTGGAGTTTCTATTTCTTATAGCGATGATATCTCATACGACTTGATTAGCTCAATGGGAGGAACTTCCATGCCTATAAAATTACAAGATTACGAATTCCATGGTAGCATTCGCGGGGACAAACTACTTCAAGATATCAAGTTAGAAGTAAAAGCTAAGAACGAAAAGGTCATGTTTCTTGTGGATAGTAAATCTGCGCCTGTTATCACTAAGGAGTTGCTGAAGTATAAAGATTCCTTAGTAGTTGGTGAAGAGCAGCTTTGGGAAGCGTTAAAAGCCGTCTCTATCGGCAATTTACATATTATTAGTATTTGTGACCTAGAGCGTACAGAATCTACAACTGTGCTTGTTGAAGTCTCTGAAGACAAGAAAAGAACTCAAGCACAGCCAGAAGCAAGAAAAAGAAGAAAATACGAGAAAGTCAATAAGTTGCATTTTTTTGACTTTAGTACTCCGCCAACTCAAGACTCTAGCGACAGTCATAAAGAACTGCCATCTACAAAAGAATCTAAAGAACAAGACGAGGATGAGCAAAAATCCACAGTATCGAAAGAAACATCTCCTCCTATAACAGTACATGAGTCTGGTTCCACTTCCGATAAAGAAATACCAAAAGAGCAAGAGTCTGTAGAAGTTCCTGCTCAAGAACGTAAAAGACATGTTGAGCACGAAGTTTCTATTGAGCGTCCAAAAAAACTCCCCAAGTTTACCCCCAAAGTGTCTTTAATTGATGCGATCAAACAGACAAAGGAGCAAGCAAGCGATTCTATAAAGTTAGAGTTGGGTATAGAAGATAGCTTCAATGAAGATAGCTTACCTGTAAATCTATCTAATCTTGCTATTGTTGAAACAGTAGAAGTGAAATTTCGCAATGTTCCTGTGAATGCAGATGAGTTGAACAGATCCTTTACTGAGAAATATAAGGGACGTAAAAATTTCAAAGCATTCAAGAAAAATATGAAACTCAAGCCCCAAGTCACAAGAACTTATGTGGAAATGGGGTCATACACCGTTAATAATGAGATTAACTTTGCTTCTGAAAACAAGGAGGGAGGTGTTGATACTTTACAGGGCGAGAAGCAGCTCACGAAAGACTTTAGTGGCCACATGCTAGACGTGAAAAGATTGGATGAAGATTCTGACGAAAATGAAGACGTTGGAACAGAAACATTCTCTTTCGCGTCGAGAAGGCGCAAGCTGAGAAGCCAAGAGCCCTCGCTATTTGTAGACGAAGATTCTCAACCACAGGAACCCTCCAAACCTAGAGCAAAGTCCAGAAGTGTTACATCAAAAACTACTGTGTCAGATGTTCACCTTGATGACGATGACGATGAAGACGATAACGAATTACCACGGTTTGGTTTCAGTAGAAGGTAGTATTTGCATATATATTATAGAAAGTCTTCTAACTATTTGATTTTCATTCCGCAAAGCCCTAGCTTGCGAAAGTATGTGTTGTGACTTTTAAAATAGTTGCGACTAATGTAGTCTATTAGGCTGATGCCCTGGAAATCTTTCCTGATACAGTAAGGATTGTCTCCCGTTACACAGTCTACTACTGTATCTGGGAATGGTACTGTTGTATCTGACGAGCAGTTCAAGTAGATCTGGTTATCAAACTGGTAATAGGCGTTCAAAATGTTGTTATTCGGGATTGTGGTCACAATATCATTCTTATGTACTATTCGGAAGTACTTTCTACTGTAGCTGTTGTGTTTGGGCTCAATACTACTACCCATTACTTTGTCGACCCACCTGACAAACTCTCTGTTTCCTACTAAAGGTTGTCCCATTGTCACCAAAGTCATTTGGTCATATCCTAGATCTAGGTAATGTAGTGCGAGTAAAAGAGCTACACTTCCTCCCATTGAGTGGCCCACGATGAGCAACTCGCAGTTTTCGTAGCTTAATTCCTTATCTAAAACAACTCTGATATTAAGTAGAGTGTGGATGTAGTATTCAAAGAATCCTTTGTGAACTTTGCAGTTGTCTCCGCAATACGGGAGTTTGTGTCTTAGGTTGGAGTATTGTACCATGTCGACTTTCAAGTCAGTGTAAGAATCGAAAAACGATCGTGTACCTCTGAGTGAGACTATAATTGTCTTCTTTGGCGGCTTTTCAGCGTTTGTATCGTTGTAATTAAATATATTGGAATAGGTAGTAGCAATATACCCTGTTACCAGATCATCGAAATACCATTGGTACACCAAAGTCACATTAGGAAACCGCTCTTCACAGCTCAAATCACATTGAAATGGTTCACTTATTCCTCCAACGCTTGATATACAATATGAGATATCAATGAGGTGAGCATATGTAAAAAGATTCGAATATATGTCCAGGTCAATTGGTTTAGGAACTTCTTGAGATGGTTTTAAATTGAAGAACTGTTGCTGAGCGGCAGCAAGCATCGACACAAAAGCACTCCATAGCACCAATGGTAGGAGATTGAGACGACTAAGACGCATGGTCAATAAAACATACCAAATTATAATGCCGTCATAAGCTAAGTCTTCAAAGTAAGCCACTCCAGTGTAGAAACCAGATGCGGTTTGAAATGGTAAGAGGGAATGACTATCTCCCCCATATTAGGTCACATGACCTGTCTGGTTATGTTCCAAATGTAGAGTCTTATCGTGTGATGCAGCCAAATTTCGCAGCAATCAAGTCGACCAAATCTGGACTTAAATACTGGCACACTTACATACTGGCACACTTACATACTGGCACCCTTGCAAAATCTTGGAGTTGTTTTCTGGATTTACATGGACTATTAGAATCTTATCGTGTAAATCTTGTCATTCGTGAGCTCTCTTCTCTTTTTCATATTTGCATCTCCGTTCGGTACCTCTGTATATATTGGAGTAGTCTCACTATTATGAGTGCACTGACCACTCCCAACACTATGGACGTACCCATTATTACTCCTCGAAGGACGAACCACATTCTCCTGAGAAGATTCTTGCTCTTAAATGAGAATGGTTTCTTCTTCAGCTTGGGGAAGAACCGGATTGTTAGCAAGAAAATGATGAAAAAGGAGCTAGAAATCACCGCTCTGTATGTTGCAGTAGTGATCCTGTCCCACATTCTTGAGAAGGGAAGACCGATCTTTAGGAGTGGATTCATTCTGTTAACGGAAGAAAACATGTCGAAAATGTATGCAGTGAAATTGTTGACTTCATTTATCAAGAGCCCAACATTGGCACTCATATGCTCCATCTTAACTTTCGTATTTTCCAAATACGTCTCCATTACAACCACTGATTCATTAATTGATTCCTCCACCCTTAATTTGGAATGGTTCAAAAATGAATCTAGGTGCTTTTCATACGTCTGAGTGAGTCCTTTTATAGCTCCTTCTAGCCTCTCTACTATAAGGTCATGTTGATGAATAATTAATTGGTTGTTTACCGAGATTGCCAGATTCATATCCAGGACAATTCCTTTGTCTTTTTGTAAGACGACCAGCAACTCGTTTGTTAACTCGTGGTTCATACCAGTTGACGCCATTAGTTTTTCTAGTTTATTTTCCATGTATTCTACCATCTTTACTGAATTTTGAGAAGAAGTTAACACTTTTTCTGAAACTTCATCAATGACTACTCCGATGTTGCTCTTCTTGTTCATAATTTCTGTTGACAATTCATCCAATTGGGAAATGACAGAATTGAAATGGTTATCAACAATTCCTATAAATGTGTTCATCTCTTCAGAATAATCCTTTACTAACAGAATAGAGTCATGTAGTGCGAATTTAAGATGGGTATTGTAGTTTTGAAGCTCGCTTTGCATCTCCTGCCTATCTCTTTTTTGATCGCTAATAATGCTGCCCATAGTCACAAGAATCTCATCAAACTTGCTTTTAAGTATAGCTTCTCTTTCCTTATTGTTTCCGTTTGATTTCTTAATGTCTTGAAGGAATGTCGAATATACTAGAGTTATGTTTTGGTACAAATCTAATATCTGTTCTTTCTGGTAAGGAAATGATTCTTGATAACAGATAGTTGCGATTTCGCGATAGTAGCCACTAAATGTTGTCCAGTACTGTGGGGTGTGCTGTAACTCAGCAATACATAGCTCTACCCCGTTGGCCAAGTTATTACAATATTCTGGGTACATCATCCTAGCTTCTTGGAATTCACAAATGGATAACTTCACTGCCAGAACTTTGCGTTCATAGGGATCTAATGATTCTATTCCTTGAGATGAGCATTGAGGAAGGATATTGCTTATCGAATCCATCACACATTTGTTGTTTTTTATCTTGTAGTATAGTTCTGTAAAGTATTGATTGTTCTCAGGGAGGAGTTGCTCGGCAGGTCTGTTTCCAATTTGGTTCTGGTAGTACATGGCCGAAACCGCTACGATGTGGAAAAGAAGAAGAAACACGCATAGCATATTGCAGAACAGAATGGAAAACGAGACAGAAGTTCAGGACAAAACAATGGTTTTTGAATTGGATCATTTAGTTCTCTGTTCCATAAGAGCTTGTAATATCACCTTCTTTTTCTTGTTCGTCTCCTTGCTATTCAAGCAATTGTCTTGAAACACTTCCTAAACTTACGAATGAAATGGATGCAAAATCCTGTGTATAGTTTTGCTGACATAATCGATCAAGCGAATGAATTTTTCATTTCTTGAATCTGGTCTCATAAGACTTCTATCTATTTGTCAAAAACTATAGCCGGATGATCTCACGGAGCCTAAGAACGTCAAATTTGGCGGTACGAAGAAATTATCTGACACTGCCGCTCCTGTTTATTCCAAACGAAGAAATACACCGGTTTGAAGGAGAACTCTTAACGAATGAAGAAAATGAAGCACTGATTCCAGAAAGACCTCACCTTCAACAGTCTCAGAAGTACCATCATAACATCATAAGTCCAGAGGATGTAGCTGACCTCATCACACGACCAAATATTAATGACACTCTAATTACTGTTCTTTCACAAGATAGCACTTTCTTGGGTAGTTCATCTCATAAGTTAGTCAACATCGATCCAAGTAAACCTACTGAGCCTGCCAAGCTTAGATTCGCTAATATTGGGCTCAGGTGGATAGACCTTTTCAACAAGCAGGTGAGGACTCTTTCTGAGTTAACCTCTAGTTCCGAGACTTTGAGCTTCAGTTTCCAGAAAAAACTGGTCAACGATATCATTTCTTCCAAATATTCTGAAGCCTTGTCAGAGCCCGACTTCAACCTCTATACCAATGAGAACTTGAAATCTTTCTACAATTCTTTCAAGGCATTTACCAATAGTGAAAGAAGACTTCATGGTTTGCTTGCTCCTTCGGAGTTGGCACACACGGTTTTCTTCGAAAATGTCACCTTATTCCTCATAGGCACTTCCGAAGTAAGAGAGAGCTCTGCCAACTTCGAAGTTTTGATCTCGTTTTTAGAGCAAAATGCCAGTTTCTGTACTTCCCAAAATCTCAAAGAAATTTTGGTTCATCTAATTCACAACTTGTACGAATCCAAATTACCCTCTATTCAGTCTAAGCTTGCATCATTTAATGAATTCTTCAATAGCCAGGAATCGCTGGTGGAACAGTCTAAGTTCTTTGGGTTGGAGCCCGGGACTTTGGACAAATTGGCTTTCTTGATGTCAGTGTCGGGCAATATCGACAAAGCCAATAAGATTTTGTCCTTTTTGATCGAGAAGCATGGTACATGCCCCTCTCAAGATACCATCAACATATTCCTTTCTAACTACCAAAAAAATAATCAGTCCACTCTAGGCAGAGAGAAGTTTCTTAGAGAACTTTCGTTTCTTAAACCAGCACTTTGTCATAGAAGTTTGAGCTCTATCGAATTCAGTGTGTTGCTTGAATACGCTGTTAACGACATACAGGATTTGCAACAGTTCATCAACTTGGTAACAAGCAACGAAAATGGAACCAAACTCTTGACTAAATATCAGTTAGATCTCTTCACAAAACTTCAGAACATACAAAAAGCTTCACAATTTACAGATACAGAAAAGGTACTACAGTATACTCAGTTGGTAGTAAGACTAGTAGAGAGTCAGGTGAAGTTATCGTTTCAGGCTGTTGAGTTAGTAGAAGCAGAGAACAAAAGTTTGGGTAAGAAACATAATAATGGCGAAGTGATGCGGTCACTTCAATAAATGTACATAGAAAGATAGTCGGTAGGCATTTTTTGCATTCCTGTTTTCGTAACCTATATAATGACCCAGTATAAATGAAAAATAAATGATAAATATTGCTATGGATGAAATGAACCGAATAAATAATAAAGTAACAAGGTTAAATCAATAATTTAAGTAGGTAGTTTACAGGTCTCTTCTGTTACTAAGATTTGAGAGGGGGATATTTTCCTCCGAACCGTGACTCGAATTGAGAGATATTTCTTCGTCTGCTGAGTCGTTACCGTTGGGATACGAATGGTGCACCCATCCATGGCTGCTGCTATTGTTATTGTGTAATGCAAACTGGTGCAGATTAGTGTCTGTCCACTTTATGTCATTGCTGTTTTTGTTCTGGGTGCTGTAGAAACCATTGGTATAAACATAGAAGCCATCATCACTATCGTTTCCATGAGACTGGCCCACGATTTTCTTTCTAATTCTCATTTCGTCATTTTCGTATAGTTGCTCACTCTGAAGGTACTTTCTAGACTTTATTGATCTCTTAATGAAGCACGACATCGTCGTAAGAATGGCAAGAGCGATAATCGGTACCAACTGGAGCCAACCTAGGTAACTGAGATTAGGAATGAAAAGCAAGATGTCCGAGAGAAAGCCAAGCAAATTGCACAAAAAGGACAAAATAGCAGCCGCTTGCATCAAGTCTAGCCACGGAGTAATGTCTCTATTCTTTTTCCTGGACGAAATCGGCTCCTGGTGGGCGTTTTCTGTTTGTTCGCTGTCACCTCTGGTTGGAGGTTTCAAGAAGCTCTGGGTCACATGCTCGTCTTCTACACTTCTAACATGGAAACATTGCTTTAACCTCAGCATTATCGGTATATCATCATCGAGCCACTGCAAAAATATCAACACGAATACTATCAATGTTAAAATACATGAAAAACAAAAGGCTATGACATGCACAATCAAGAGCTTCGAAATGGTATATGTCACCGAAGATGGGAGTCGTACGCCGTTGTTGTCAAAATCGTTATCGTTAGCCATGAGGTAGAACGTGCTATTGACAGAGGGGTAACCAATCCTGGGTTCAGAGCAAATGCCCTTGGTAGCATCACAGATTCCAAAGACTCCAAAGGTGAAATTCCTGTAACTGGAAAGATAGATATTTGTAGACGGCAGAGTGATAGGAACCGAGATCACTGGGAGAAGCTGAATCACCAAACAGATACAGCAAACTCCCCATAGTATCAAGAGAGTCTTGTACATGAGGTTTGGTCCTTGTGGATGGAAGTGAACAAATGGCAATATGGGACGGTTTGATTTTGTAGATATTTCTGAGACTGTATGTTGAGAGCTGAAAGTCTAAGAAATTTACCTGAGTGTATATCATACCTGGTTACATGAAAATTTCGACCAGAAATCAAATATAGCGATGAAATGGTATGGAAATTGCAGATTTCGACAATTTTGGAGAAGATTTTGCATTCGAATTACAGGAGATTCAAAGTAAAAGATATAACAAACTCTACATGAAAATTATAGAGAGAATTTATGAGAGTATGCTGAAAATCAATATGAAAATTGTAAAATGTGTTCACGATGTATATCACTTTTCTATTTTCAATTCTTAGCAATACTTAAAGTATTACTACTTTAGATATTATATACCAACATGTAGAGAGTCATTTTAATTACCAGAGAAATCAGCTTTATATAATTTCTCTTGCCATTATGTCACCTGACTAATGTCCCATGATCTCACATAATCGATTAGAGGTATGAATTTCCCTATATTTTTCACTTCCGTCTTTACTCTATTTCTCATACTGAATGAATCGGAGATTCTTGAAAAAAGTCTTTGTTTTCTTGTGTTTAGCTACTTTGTCCGTTTTGTTGTTTAAACTTGGCCGAACGCTTCGAATTGCGCCCGCTCCCAGGCTTCCCTCTCATTATTCCAAACTCACTTACCCCACCAATTACAAGAAAATGTCGTCGATTTCTGCCCAGCACCCTTATTACAAGGAATTGGAGATTGCTACATTGGCAGTCAAGCGTGCCTCATTGCTCACTAAGAAATTGAGTGATTCTATTGGCGTTACACAGAAATCTGGAACTCAGACCAAGGACGATAAATCGCCAGTGACTGTAGGCGATTATGCAGCTCAGGCTATAATCAACTATGCTATCCAAAAAAACTTTCCTGGTGACGAAATAGTCGGAGAAGAAGACTCAGACAACTTGAGAGAAGACAATGATGAAGCTCGGAAGTTGTCGGGTCGCATCCTTGAGATCATCGAAGATGTCCAGGACAATACTTCTACCTATAGTGACAAGATAGGAACACTCGAGAACTTGAAAGATATATATGAGAGCATAGACCTCGGCACTTCTCAAGGTGGAGATAAGGGTAGAATTTGGGCCCTTGATCCAATTGATGGCACAAAGGGATTCCTTAGAGGCGATCAATTTGCTGTGTGTTTAGCTCTTATTGTCGATGGTGAGGTAGTATTGGGCGTTATTGGCTGTCCCAACTTGCCTGAGATTATCCTTTCCAACGAAGATATGACAGGAACTGTTGGAGGTTTGTACTCGGCGGTAAAAGGCGTTGGCTCGTTTTATACAGCCTTGTTTGAATCTAACAAGTTTGTTCCTTTGTCGAAGCAAGAGAGAATCCAAATGACCACTAACACTTCGCCAGCCAGTATTAAAGTTGTGGAAGGTGTAGAAAAGGGCCATTCTTCTCATTCAACACAGTCGAAAATCAAGGATATCTTGGGCTTCAACCGTGAAATCGTTCATAGACAGACCATCAACTTGGATTCTCAAGTCAAATATTGTGTGTTGGCTAAAGGGCAGGCTGATATCTACTTGCGTTTACCAGTCAGTGATACCTATCGCGAAAAGATCTGGGACCATGCTGCTGGTAACATCTTGGTGTATGAAAGTGGTGGTCAAGTCGGTGATATCAGCGGTGCCCCTCTTGACTTTGGTAAGGGCAGATTCTTGCAATCCAAAGGTGTCATTGCTGGTAACACCCACATCTTCCCTACTGTTATTAAAGCAGTTGAACAAGCCTTGAATTAAAGTGTACTTAACTATGACTTGCACTCTAATAGTCTCATTAAAATGCAATGTATTTATGTAATGCAAAATTATGTGACAATGTATATATATAATGTTAATCTAATCGTGCACATTGATCTTGGACGCTCCAAGAATATGCGGTGCCACTTCTTGTATCCAACCCAATTCAATGGCAGAACAACTTCTCCCATACCCCTTAGCTGTGTAGACGTACTCTATGTACATGATTGCGTCCAAGTTCAGCTTACCAAAAAGGTTGGAAGATGGATGTATACTTATGAGTTGACCTGTGTTGAACGTTCTATATGATCTATCCGGCATTCCTACAGCTGTATTCGTGATATAGCCCTTCAAGAACGACTTGAGAACTGCTGGAACATCCAAAGGCTTCTTCAACTCATCTTCATTATCGCTGTCATTAGTGTTGTTCAAGTTTAGTATGCCTAGTTGAGCTTCTAAGTTTTTCAACTGTTCGTCTCTTTCTTCCTTCTTTATACTATCATCTTGCTTGATAGTAGTTATCATATATTGTTTCAACTGTTGCCTGACTTTGAGAACATTCTTGAAACCCTTATAGCTCAAATGCAAATCTTTGCACCACGACTTAAGTTCTCCCGTATTTCCTGAAGCAGATAGTTCTTGATAGTAATTGAAATACTCTTTGAGACCAATCAAGTCACCATGTCGGATGCCGAGAGGACAATACTGGCGTCTTTTGTAGTTGACTTCATCTCGTAACTCGCCATTTGCAGCTCCTACATTTAACACCAAGTTGTCCACAGAAAGACACGAAACAATATCTATAACAGCAGACAACACACCAAACTCAAAAGCTGTTAAGAGAACTACAGATAGTTGTGGTTGTAATGGCAAAACGGCCATCTTATATCCCAAGGGTGTAATCTTGCCGCTGTCATTCAAAGCACCAAGAGAATATAAAGTATTCAAAGCACTTAAGATAGCATCCTGACCAGGATGCTCCAACCACGACCAGTTCAACAAGTCATCTATTCCTAACTTCTTTAATGTCAAAATCGGCATCACTACGTCATTTCTCATGATTTCCGACTCTTGCTGCTTAGGAAGCAGTTCGAGAAATACCTTCTCCAGATAAAGACGGTAGACTTTACCAGCAGATTCTCTACCTGCTCTACCAGCTCTTTGCCTTGCTGAAGCCTGTGAAATTGGAGTGGTTAATAATGTAGATAATCCCAATTGATGTTTCCATACTTTAACTTTTCTCAATCCTGAGTCTATAACATATTTGACACCACTGACAGTGATGGAAGTTTCAGCAATGTTGGTTGCGAGAATAACTTTTCTCCTTCTGGCAGGAAGCTTTTCGAAGATCTTAGCTTGTTTGGCTGGAGACAAGGCAGCGTAGAGAGCCATTGGTACTAGCAATGGTGCCTGTTTAGGAAGCATTGGTGCCACTTGAGTTAATACGGTGACGCAGTTGTCGATTTCTTCTTGACCCGGCAAGAAACAGAGAATATCTCCCTCTTGTTCTGCCAAGTTGATTTGAATAACACTTCTTACCATTGTATCCACAATATCTTCAGAAGAGTCGGACAAATAGAAGGGAGAAACGGGAAACATTTTACCTTCTATGAAGAGAATAGGAGCGTTACCAAAGAATTTACTGAATAGCTCGGCATTTAACGTAGCAGACATGACTATGATTTTCAAATCTGTTCTGGTTTTAGTTACAATAAGTTGTTTCAAGAACCCCATGATAAGATCTGTCAATACAGTTCTTTCGTGCGCTTCGTCTAATATTATTGTTGAATACTTCGACAATTTGCTGTCTATCATAAGTTCTCGCAAAAGCATACCATCGGTGAGATACTTCAACTTCGTCTTTTGTGGATGAGTGATATTAGAGAATCTGACCTGGTAACCAACTTCTTGTCCCAATTGGCATCCATACTCTTCACTGACTCTCGCAGCCAACGAAGCAGCAGCAACTCTACGTGGCTGTGTAACCGCTATCAGTTTATTGTTGAGGGGCATTAAGAATTGGGGAATTTGGGTAGATTTACCTGACCCAGTTTCACCAATTACTACAGTGACTTGGTTGTTGTTGACATAATCTATGAGCTCATCCTTGTGTTGGTAAATGGGAAGTTCTTTTCTGAATTCAAGCAACTGTTCAGCTTTTTTGGCCAACTGGGCTCGAGTGGAGTCTGAAATTTCGTAGAATCTGTTGCCTGAATAGTAGTCTTCTTCTTCGTCATCATCGTCTCCATCACTATTGTAGAATGTGACATTCTTTGTTGAAGAACTTTTGGAAGTACCATTTTCAACATCTTTTTTGTGCTTTTTCTTGTCTTTATTCCTCTTGTGATTTTTGGCTTTAGCTCTATTTTCCTCTTCATCGTTGTCCTCATCCTCTTCTTCGTCTTCTATCTGTTCTTCTACTTGTTCTTCATTTTCTGGAGTATCTTCAATAATTTCTTCACCCTCGTCTTCCTCTTCAAGATGTGTATTTTTTTCGACTGAATCGTTAATCTTTTGATTTGTCTTGTCTTCCTTTTCTTCGCTATCAAATTTGAACTTCTTGTTGCTCCTGTGGATCTGGAAATTGTTTTCATTTGCAACTGCATGTTCCTGGCTGAGATGAGCATCGGCATCAGAACTTGTCTTGGTTTTATTATTTCTCTTTCTCTTTCTCTTTTTAGAAACTGGAGCGGAGTCGTCTCCAGAAAATGGACGCTGCATTTTTCTACTACTTCTAACGAAAGCAAATCTGTAATCAGTCCATAGAGAAAGACTCTACTCAAGATTGAAGCGAAATTTATATAGATCTGTAACTTTAACATGGAGATGCGACAAAATCTTTATTCAGATTGTTTAGTTTATATACACTCTTCTTTTCGTCATAGTGAAAGTTAAAGGAAAGTAGAATGGGGAAGAAAATGAAGACCGAACGAGTAGAAAATCAGCATAAGAGAAAAGACATAGTTTGTCTCGATGTACTCAAGTAGCGAATACAGCTTGCTGAAAGGAGAAATATATCAATTGGGACTTTTTGGTAGTACAATAAATACCTATTATGGCCACTGTGTACAGGCAAGCTTCTAAAATGGTTTTTGATGCGACTTTCAATATCTTAAAGCTAGTCAGGCTTCAAGTTGCTTCATAAATAGTTCCCTATTCCGATCCACTCGAAGATCTAAATAAAGCCAGCGACATGTTGAGGGGAAGAATCGGTGTGTTTGTCCAAGGTTCTTCATTGAGCAGACTTAGGGTCACTGCAAGACCCGTTTCTTATGGCAAACTGTTGAGGTTCAGCTCTTCCGCTACAAAATCAGATGAGAATATTGAACAGAAAATTCTGAAAGATGGTGCTAACCAGCCAGCCTCTTCAAACACAAACAAGATAGAGGTTCCTGTTGAAGAAAAAACCCCTGACACTATCACCATTGTCCCAGCTCTTAAGGAATTGACTGGCTCAGCAAACTACAAGCCCGATTTAGATATGCCTCTTGTGGGCCATTTGCAATCACGGTATCTTGTAGAGTCGATAACCGACGATGCTTTGTTTGACTTGACCCTGCCTGAAAGTACTAAGAAGTTTAAATTGTACTGTGGAGCAGATCCTACTGCTGAATCGCTTCATTTGGGCAATCTCTTGCCATTGATGGTTCTTCTTCATTTCAACTTGCGCGGCCACGATGTAGTTGGACTTGTAGGAGGAGCTACTGGAGCTGTAGGAGACCCCAGTGGCCGAACCACAGAAAGATCCCAAATTGAAGATAAGGAAAGAGAAGATAATGTATCCAAGATCCAGAAACAACTAGTGTCCTTTTTGGAGAATGGTGTAGCGTATGCCAAATCGCGTAACTATCCTATAGCAGGAGAAGGCAGGATTTTAACGGCCAATAACGCCAGCTGGTGGCTGTCGATAGGCATGTTAGAGTTTCTTGCCAAGTATGGCAAACATATCCGTGTATCATCAATGCTTGCACGCGATTCAATTCAGTCTAGATTGAAGGACCAACATGGTTTAGGATTTAACGAGTTCACGTACCAGATCTTGCAAGCCTACGACTTTTGGCACATGTTCCGAGAAGACGGAGTCAATATGCAGATAGGTGGCAATGACCAGTGGGGCAATATTACCGCAGGTATCGACTTGATCTCACGATTACAGAAGCACTTTGGAAAGGAAGGTGTAGAGCCACAAAGTGCCTATGGTATGACTGTGCCGTTATTGACTTCTCCTACGGGAGAGAAGTTTGGTAAATCGGCTGGGAATGCTGTTTTTATCGATGAAAAATACACCACTCCGTACCAGATGTACCAATACTTCATCAACAGTCCAGATGATATGGTTGCAAAGTTGCTTAAAACGCTTACATTGTTGCCATTGAGTATTATAGATGGCTATATCTTGCCCAAACACGAATCGGATCCTGGATTGAGAATTGCCCAGCGTATCTTGGCTCGTGAAGTCGTGGACTTGATACATGGTGAAGGTGTCGGTGAGGAAATGGCCTACATCACCAGTTTCTTATTTCCTACACCGGATCAGCCATTCAACGACACTGTTTCTGCTGATCGGTTGATCCAGAATTTTAGGAGATCGGGCATCTTGGTGAACTTGAAATTTTCGGAAATCGAAAACATCGACGACTTGCGTATGAGTAGCTTGTTAGCCCAGATCACCAACAAGTCCCGTAGAGAAGTGAAACAGTTGATCAAGTCGGGGGGAATCTACATGGGATTGGAGAGAGATCAGTTTGAGGATCCCGAGGACGTGGTATTGTTTGACCGTGATAACCACTTGATAGACGGCAAGTTGCTTCTTGTCAGAGTGGGCAAGCAGAATTACTATGTTGTTGAGTTCAGTTAAGAGAGTAGATGTATATAGGTGGTGAAGTTCATGTAAATAGAAAACAATACTTATGTTGGCCATGACTATATTAGAAAAGAATTAGAAAAGTAAGCATTTTTGGCTCTCGGTGAGTGCTTAATACCATTTCTATTGGACTTTAGGTTAGCGACTATTCCTAACTCGCAGACCAACTCTAGCAGCTGAAAGAAGGAAGTCTGACAATCCACGCAACTATCAGCCACGGCATTCAAATGTCCAAATTTGTAGTGCGAGAAAGAATACCGAGGATAAGGGCCGACTTTTTTTCATTTCAGCAACTGCGTCACCGACGCCGCCGTCACTCCAGCCTTACCTAACCGAACTTCACTTTAGCAACTGTATAGACCAGCGTTGTCCCAAGGATTTGTGGCAAGGAAATATGCCTATCGTTGGAGCTCATCGAAACGAATGCAAAATCTGTCCCAAATAGGAAGGTGCGAGGAAATCGATTTCCACTTTGATATCAGCTTAAAGTTGGTCTAGGCAGTCTCAGCTTAGTGAGCAAAGCACACAGCCGTCTTTTCTGCCTCGGTGAGAGTTCCTTTCGACTGGCTGCTTTGGCAGATCAGGCATGTTTTAAGTCCGAGCTGTGACTCGGCTTTCTGTTGCAACCATCCTCACAAATTCCGAACCGGCTGAACCCAGTGTCTGAAACGAAGTGAATAACCCAGGCAATAACGGGAATAACTTGGGCTGTGTGCTTGGTCGTGCCCGGGCTGCGATATACTATGCTATGTAAGCAGTGGGTGTCAGAGCCGTTTGGTTTAGCTGAGTCAGCAAGTTTGACAGATTTGGCAGATTTGGCAGAAGCAGAGCTGGGAACTCCACAGAATTATAATTTACTCCAGCCTTAATTAGGCCACCAACACCGAGCAAGGTGCAGTTCTCCACCATTTCGTGGTTTTAAGCTCAGCCCGAGAAAAAACATCTCTATTATGCAGAAACGTCTTCTGCCATCTGCTAGCCTTTATGGGACTATTTGGTATATAAGGAAGGGCACTTGCCGTTGGATTGCCGGTTATTAATTTATTCTTCTCTCAGCTATATCCAATAAATACCATAATGTCTAAATTCTACGAATTGACTCCTAAGGACGCTAAGGGCAACGACTTCCCCTTTGTGGACTTGAAGGGCAAGGTTGTTGTTATTGTCAACGTCGCTTCCAAGTGTGGCTTTACTCCTCAGTACAAGGAATTGGAAGAGTTGAACAAGAAATACGAAGGCAAGGACGTCCAGATCATCGGTTTCCCTTGCAACCAGTTCGGCCACCAGGAGCCAGGCACTGCCGACGAGATCGCCAGCTTCTGCCAATTGAACTACGGAGTCACCTTCCCAGTGTTGGCCAAGATCGAAGTCAACGGGGACAACGCTGACCCGGTGTACAAGTTCTTGAAGAGCGAGAAGTCTGGAGTTTTGGGCTTGACCAGAATCAAGTGGAACTTCGAGAAGTTCTTGATCGACAAAAACGGTAAGGTCGTCGAAAGATTCTCCTCGTTGGCTAGTCCATCTAGTCTTGGTCCAAAGATCGACCAGTTGTTGAAGTAAGTTGCATTGCGTCAATCACTGAAACTCAATGCTGAATTGACTTTTGAAGCTTTCAATGCGCCAAAATCAGCATCCTGATTGTAATTCAGTTTCTTTACTGTATACTTTCATCTAATTTAATTAATCAATTGAGAAGCTACGTGTGTCCTAGAAGGTCACTGCTTCTTGGTTGCACTATTTATGTTTGCCATATCTAATTAATGCCTACTCTTGAAAGCCAGCGTGGTGGTACGATTATCGTGTAGTTAGTAAATACGTCATATAGACCCCTTTGGTAGCCTGACACAAAGATCATAACCGTTTTCTGGGGAAGGGATGACAACAGTGAGGCTCAGGGCACAGGGCACAGGCACTTTGCCGGCGAAGGAGACCACTACAGTATAGAATACAATACAAGGAGGAGCAGCAGCAGCTGCTGCTGCAGTTACTGAGTCTGTCTGTTCGATCGATAGCCTGTGTGAACTGACAGAATACAGGGTCAACATGAAAGCGTATCTACTTGGCTGCTGCAGTTGAATGCCAATGATCTCCCAAATCACTACTAAAGCATTCGTACCCGGTCAGCAACCACATGCTGCCCTCAAAAATAGAAAGCTTGATTGAAATCAGCCAACGGTATCAAGGGGTGAAAAAGAAACAATGGACCCATCTAGGCCTGCTTTGTTCTATTCCTCGCATCCAGAGCCTGGAACCGTTGATCCAGATGTGTCAATTCAGTGATAAAACTTGCAACAGTGCCCGTACCGTGCCAATCTGTTGCTTGTAGTGCTCTGTTGGGCGTGCCAGCTCCCTCCTACTAGCTTTAGCTAACTTTATCTAACTTTATCTATAAGCTACTGATAATATCCCACACCTATAACTGTCTCCTACAGAACGGGCGAAAGGTCGAGGCTGTATTGTCCGCAAGGCTACGTGATTACAGATGCTATTGAAGCCGGACGGAATGCGCCGTCCATGTAGGTCTCTCTCCAGCATTTGGCCACTGTCCGATAACGATTGCAAATGAGAGCTGGACTGACAACTGGTAGACCGGGCAGAATTCTGAGCCAGGGGAGAAATGCCGAGGATAAACTGACCGAAAACGGAAACCCAAACCAGTTTGGTAGCAAGCTGCAGCGGCATCCACGCCGCAATACATACCGTCTCTGATCTACAGTACCCCAACAAATTTCAAGACAGTCGTGGTGCCGTTACCGCTTACCTGTCCGTCGTGCGCGCACCATAGAATCTGGTAGATTTCTCACCAGCGCAAATTGGCCAGTTTCTTTTCTGTCTTACGTCTTCTGACTCAATTAGGAACTTGGTCCTGTGCACGACCGCCATATCCCCATACATTCCTGATCTCATTATATAGCTGGGTTTATCTCCTATTTCCCGGATCCAGAAGCTCGAGCTTTTTCTTCACCTCTACAATTCTTCAACCTGGCGCTTTTTCGTTTCCATCACCTCCACCTTTGTATTTGTCCTGATTGGCATCTTCCACATTCCATCCCTCTGGTCTAGTCGGCTGTACCCCCACTGTCTCCAGAGCTCTGGCTGTGCCCCCACCTGCTCCCCCACACTTACCACAGTCTGCGAAACTAAGCTAGTATTGAAAAGTGAAGAACACCACGTCCCTGGTTCCTACAGAGACTGGCTGAAACTCCCTCTGCTCCGTATAGAAGTCCATAGAACGTCGACACCTTGTTGACTAGCCGCTCTTGTTAACGCTCTCCTTCCAACACTCTCCCTCACATTATCTCCAGTAGTACGCTACTGCACTTCCCACAGACAGAACTGTGTCCATGAACTGATAGCAACCTTCCTTGTTCTTATATCCAACTTTTGTCTCCTGGGTTGTTCTTTTTGTATCTGCATCTGGTTAGTGTCCGGCGGTTAGGTTATTATAATTCTCCTCATTGGTGCTATTGCTCCGCAGTATTACCATTTTCCTTATCTATTGATCATATATCACCATTTATCTGTTTGTTTTAACTGTACATACTCTGTACACCAGCATACCCACGACTCCACATGAACACCTCCCCTCCTTCATCTTTTCCTGAAGATGAGTATCACCAATATGAACTTGGTCTCCATCTCTTAGGCGACAGATACCAATTTGTCAGTAAGATCCAAGATGGATCGTTTGGCAAAGTGTCGTTGGCACTTGATTCACACTCCAACACCAAAGTTAGCATCAAGGCCATCTCCAAGATCAACGAAAACAGCAGCAAAAGCTCACGCGAGATTGCCTACAATGAGATCAGAATCTTGGAGATGTTAAATACGACTGCCAGTTCCAAGCTGGACTTTGACAACTCTAGTGTTTGCAAGCTTTTGGACTCGTTCGAGATCTCTAACTTTGTGATCCTAGTATTAGAGTACTGCTCTAAGGGTGACTTGTACGACTTAATCCATGAGAGAACCATGACGATCTCAGAAATTTTGAGATTGGCCAAGCAATTGTATAACGCTGTAGGGTTTAGTCATTCCATGAACATCTTCCATCGTGACATCAAACCTGAGAATATCTTGATTGATGAGCACGACAACTTCAAGTTGTGCGACTGGGGTTTGGCTACAACCATTAGAGAGAACGACGAATTCAACGTAGGCACAGAAAAGTACATGGCGCCGGAGTGTTTCCTTACCAATGCAAGCGGCCAGTACATTGTTAGTAAATACGATTGCAAGTACAGTGACTACTGGCTGTTTGGAATAACATTAATCACGGCTATCTTTGGCACTTCTCCATTCAAGCCCACCAAGAAGTCGTCGTCTAAGGATAGCAGCGAGTCGATCCAGTCTGATTCCAACTTTCGCAATTTTGTGAACTATAACAATCCCCATGTGTTGTACGACATTTACTCAAGTATGAACACGAACTGTTTCCAGTTGTTTATGAGTCTCTTGAAAGTTGGAAACGACGAAGACGATTTGGCAACCTTTAGCTCGAAAGCACGTTCGCGCAGCTTATCGAAATTCATCCGCGACTTGGAATCGAACTGGATCTACGGCTTTACCATTGATGACGAAGACAAATTCTACGATATCAACAGTAAAGAAAGTGACGAAGCTGTCTTTGACATGGACCACGACGACTTGGAGCTCATGAAACAATCAGTAACTACAATTACTTCCGACGAAGAGTACGATTGTAATAACAACAATAACTTAAAGGGTATTTCCAGTAGCGAAGAAAATGCCGACGAAGATGATGAAGATTATGACAACTTCGAGTTGTTGGAATACAGCACGTCTGCTATGATCCCTATTAGAAATTCCAGAAGACACTCCACTGCTAAGGGATCCTCTTCGTTCAGTTTGAAGATGCCTTCACTTGTAGATTCTTCGATAAAGTCTGCTAAGTCTTGGTGTGACTTAGACGATGAAGAAGGCTTTGATTTCGAACTCGGATTTGAAGACTCGTTCCGTCAAATGAGTGTGCAACCTCAGCAAAGCATGAACAAGTTAAACAAATTAAGCAATTTGAATTTACCAAATTGTTTACATAGAGATAGTAAAGGGGCGTCTTCTAAGGCTCCATTAGCTGCTATAGTTGCTGCATCTACAGTTACTACTACAAATTCTACTACATCTTCAAACTCTGCTGCTGCTGCTGGTACAACAACTACACCATCATTGGCTATGAATGAAACGAAATCTAAGACGGATGATTCAATTAGAGTCATCGAGCGCGAATTATTAATGGACAACACAGCCAGAACGATCAATTGGTTTGAATTTTAGGTAATGGTTTTCAATTGGGTGTTTGCTTTACGATGTTTTTTTGCGTTATGGATAGGTCGGAAACCAATTGACGTGGCTGTGTTGAGTTTCAAATTTTAGTAGCTGTCTTTCTTATAGTGTATTTGGTATGAATAACGAGTTATGATTTGAGATGTAGATGTGAAGCTTTTATAAGTTGGCGGACTTTATACTTGTTTTGATATTGTATCACGTGATCGAATTACTATTGAACAATCTATAAGAAGTGAAATGGTGGCATTGCTGCCGGAAGATCAGCCTAGCTATCGATCAAGCAGAAAGTTCGATTAGAAGCTACCATTGAACTTCCTAAGTTGCTACGGAATTTCGAAATTAGTGGATTAGGGTTAAGAACAATTTTTCAAAAGGGCAATTGTTTCTCCAACTGCACCGAAATCAAGAATGCGTTTGCTCCTTTCTCCCTTTCTTCATTCTTCCACAGCTTCGAGCAGCCGTGTCCAAAGCCGCCGGCATGATGGTAGCTTATCAGACCGGTCCTGTCACAAATAAAGTACCTGTTCCGGCAATCGAACTGGAGTTTATCGGTCGTGTGTTAACCGATCAGAATGCCTTATACCACGAAAGGATGCTGATTATCGGAGCGTGGAGATGCTTCGAAGGTTTCCAGGGCTACTGGTGCAGTCATCATGAGTCAGGAAGGTGGGGGAGGACGAGCGGAGGTTGGGCTGAAGAGATAGGAATGATATAGGTAGAGGGGCCTCGGGTGATAGCTTGGTTTGTATAGAAAAAGTTGTTAGAATTTATTGCAACCCTACATGTCCGAAATGAATAGAAGCAGTCACAATGCTGATGGAATTCCCTGAAAATCTCGACGTCTAGCGTATTATTCCCCGGCCAGATAGAGGAGATGGAAGTCTGGAAATAGTGAAAAAAGTGAAAAATTCGTGATTTGCCCTGTACATAATATTCGACGACGTGGGATAAATTCCAAGTCATGTGACGCTCGACAACCAAGGTCAACAATTATACTTGGATGCAATGGGCACAGAAAGGGGCGCAAAGTTCGACATACCTGTCAATAGGTTTTCTGGATGGTTTCAATAGGCATTTCTTCGATTTCTGCGGTCCGGATCTACTTAGTTCTGCTTTTGGTGTTCCCGTCGTCCGCAGCTCCTTTTCCGGACCTGTGTCGGCGCTTCTGTCTGCAGTCCGCACATCCACTATACACCTATTACTCATTCGTCGAAATTTTTCACTTTCCCCAAGGTGTATATATAATGGGGGGAAGCCTGGTAGTTTGGAAAAAAAGGAATTGACTCTTTTCCTTAACAATAGTATTGAATACAATAATGTCCTTCAGAAGATCTTCCCTCCGTATGGCCAAGATGGCCTCTGCTGCTGCCTCTAAGCAGATTGCTTCTAAGAGAGCCATGTCTGCCTTGGCTGCTGCTGCTAAGCCTGTTGTTTCTAAGCAATCCATGGCCCCACTTGCTGTCCGTGGTATCAAGACCATCAACTTTGGTGGTACTGAAGAAATTGTCCATGAAAGAGCCGACTGGCCAAGAGAAAAGTTGTTGGAATACTTCAAGAACGACACCTTAGCCTTGATTGGTTACGGTTCTCAAGGTTACGGCCAAGGTTTGAACTTGAGAGACAATGGTTTGAACGTCATCATTGGTGTCAGAAAGAACGGTGCCTCCTGGAAGGCTGCCATTGAAGATGGCTGGGTTCCAGGTGAAAACTTGTTTGACGTCAACGAAGCTATTTCCAAGGGTACCTACATCATGAACTTGCTTTCTGATGCAGCTCAATCTGAAACTTGGGCTTCTATCAAGCCTCAGCTTACCGAAGGAAAGACCTTGTACTTCTCTCACGGTTTCTCACCAGTTTTCAAGGAATTGACCCATGTTGAACCTCCAACCAACATTGATGTTATTTTGGCTGCTCCAAAGGGTTCCGGTAGAACCGTCAGATCCTTGTTCAAGGAAGGTAGAGGTATCAACTCTTCTTACGCTGTGTGGAACGACGTCACTGGTAAGGCTGAAGAAAAGGCTATTGCCTTGGCTGTTGCCATTGGTTCCGGTTACGTTTACCAAACCACTTTTGAAAGAGAAGTCAACTCCGACTTGTACGGTGAAAGAGGTTGTTTGATGGGTGGTATCCACGGTATGTTCTTGGCTCAATACGAAGTGTTAAGAGAAAACGGCCACACTCCATCTGAAGCTTTCAACGAAACTGTCGAAGAAGCCACTCAATCTTTGTACCCATTGATTGGTAAGTACGGTATGGACTACATGTACGATGCTTGTTCTACCACTGCCAGAAGAGGTGCTTTGGACTGGTACCCAAGATTTAAGGATGCCTTGAAGCCAGTCTTCAACGACTTGTACGAATCGGTCAAGAACGGTTCCGAAACACAGAGATCCTTAGACTTCAACTCTCAACCTGACTACAGAGAAAAGTTGGAAGAAGAATTGCAAGTCATCAGAAACATGGAAATCTGGAGAGTTGGTAAGGAAGTCAGAAAGTTGCGTCCAGAAAACCAATAAGCCTACCATCTACGTGTATTTATTGCGACTAATGATGTTTCATGATAGTCTCGAATGACTTAATGAGGTTCATTTACTAACTAATATCACCATTTTCAATTCTCTCTTTTTATATATATTGATAACGTCTTTTACTGGCCTTGGTTACTCAAAACTCTATTATTGCATATCGGAACACTCTGTTTGTTGAATAAACATGTTCTATAATCATATAATCACCAATTACGCTTGTAGGCTCGTAACCTTCATGGGGGTACAGGGATAAAAATTCGAGATGAGCCCATATTATTCAGTGAGTGAATAAAAGGGGAAATCGAAAAATGGAAAAAAAATCTAGACCTTTCCGTGTATGTATTTAACCTGCCTTTGTTATGCGGTTATATGTCTGATGAGTAGGGCTATCGTAGAACATTCATCCGTAGTTCTAGATTGGATTGTGTTTATCTGAATAGACTTACTTAGGAATCAGTGGAAACTGAACTGTTGGGAATTTCAGGGCAAAACAGATTCATATCTCAACCAGGCTTTATATTTGCTCAATTGTCGATTGATATACTAATTGAGCCTTCTTTCTTTATGCTCCTTCTGTCTTGGTAGCCTGGATGGTTTGGATCATTGGTGTGTTTCCCCACATTATAAATTTTATTTTATCACGTGATAACTTGTATTCACACTCTTTTCCGGTCTATATTATCATGTATTTCTCGCGTGACTTTCTCTAACTAGTTCCCCGGATCTGGCAATACCGAAGACTTGTTCACCCTGAATTGAAAATGTACGGAGGGTTTCTTAATTTCTCTTTCAGTATATATCGGTGAAATGGCAGTCGGCAAAAACAAGAGATTATCTAAAGGTAAGAAAGGATTGAAGAAGAAGATTATCGACCCATTCACCAGAAAAGATTGGTTTGACATTAAGGCTCCATCGACGTTTGAGAACAGAAATGTCGGGAAGACTCTTATCAATAGATCCACTGGTATGAAGAATGCGGCTGATGGGTTGAAAGGACGTATTGTGGAAGTAAATTTGGCAGATTTACAAGGCTCGGAAGACCATTCGTACAGAAACGTTAAGTTGAGAGTTGATGAAGTTCAGGGTAAGAATCTATTAACCAACTTCCATGGCTTGAGCTTCACTTCTGACAAGTTGAGATCATTAGTGAGAAAATGGCAATCGTTGGTTGAAGCCAATGTGACTGTAAAGACTGCTGATGATTATGTCTTGAGGGTTTTTGCGCTCGCCTTCACTAAAAGACAGGCTAACCAGGTCAAGAAGACAACGTATGCTCAGTCTTCGAAGTTGAGAGAAGTGAGAAAGAAAATGTCTGAGATCATGCAACGAGAGGTCTCTGCAGTGACCTTGGCACAGTTGACTTCTAAGTTGATTCCAGAGGTTATCGGTCGCGAGATTGAAAAGTCTACTCAGACCATTTTCCCGTTGCAGAATGTTCACATCAGAAAGGTCAAGGTGTTGAAGCAGCCTAAGTTTGACTTGGGAGCATTATTGGCTTTACATGGAGAGAGTGGAGGCGAAGAAAAAGGCAGAAAGGTTAATACTGGGTTTAAGGACGTGGTTTTGGAGTCCGTTTAGGGTGGAAAGGAGATAATAGCTTTATGGTAGTATTTCTTTATATGGTTAATTGATTTATCTAATGTATGATTGAAGAGGCTAGAAGTGTAGTGAGAAGCAAATTGAGAAATAGCGAGAAATAGCGAGAAATAGCGAGAGTGGAGGGCTAAGATTAGTTTAGGTGTACAAAGCTAACAATGACAACTAGAGTTATTAGAAAGTCACGCAGTAGAGTCACATAACAGAATTTTAGGTCGCATTCGACGATACGTCTTCTATAGTCCCGTTTCCTCTTCATGGTACCGAAACCAAACCGTATCTCTTCCCTGCCCTGTTCGCATCACTTAGGAGCTCCCACTAAAAATTAGGGAGACATCCTGCGTTTTCTCGTCATCTCTCGCTATCTCATCTTTTCCGCCACCTCCGCTTTTTCGTCGTACCGATATCTTTTCAGGTCTTCGTACCGATGGCCCTGATCTGATTTAATTTCCATTATTTTCGCTCTGCCAATTGGCAACTTCTGTCATTTCTACGTAATAATAGCGCTTCCATTATGGATATCGACGATGACGATGATGCCTGGTCATACTCGTTTCCGCCGTCTACGGAATCTTTAGTACTTCCAGCAAAGAGCTCTACTTCTAGAGCAATCAATTCTAGCGGAGGTTCTTTTTCTAATTCCGATACTAAAACAAAGCTCAACTCCAACTCCAATGGAAATTCCACAGTACAACCCAATTCAACTCTAGAAAGAAGTCAAGACCCCCAAGGTACAAATCGCACACCTTCTTCAGGAAATGGAGTTGTCTTGTCGAATAAAAACAACTATAACACAGCCACAATTGGCCGTCTGGCCAGTCTCAAGTACGGGGACGATGAAACTTCAGACAATTTAAATCCTGATGCTGCAAATGTTAGCAATTCTTTAATCGATTCCAATAATGGCTCTACTGCAACACTCGACGTGAAGCCAAAACTCGTCGATGCAAATTTGGCTGTAAATGCTGCAAAAAAGACAACTACCTTCGGCGAAAGTCTCTCCGTTAACGGTGGGCTGGAAAATGACGATACTGGCTCGTTAGTCTCGTCAGCATCTCTGGAGAGGACGGGACTTAAGACTCTTCATAAGAGGAGAATTCAGGCTTTTCTGCCCAATTCTAAGGCTTCTTCGCTTTCCTCGCTTAGTCTACAGCCTGGATTCGTCCAGAAGGCATCTCCAGCCGATCCTCAAGCAACGATAGAAGATGCTGAATCATTTATATCGAAAAAGAGCGAGTCTTCTAATGCCTTATTTGAAGAGACATTACAATCTCATAATAGCACTGTAGCAGCGGCTCAAGCTGCAAAAGTGGGAGCTGTTTCTTCTTCTGTCGCTTCTCCGGGAAGAAATGGATTCTTTCTGAATGTCAAAATATCTATTGGCTATGGAGACAAGACACCGCTGGATAACAATCTTTTGAAAACTCCTAAATCAGCAGATGATGCGGAAGTTCCTTCACCAAAAGTCATTGCCTACAGAAAATCTAAGCGTGTACTAAGCGAGGGCAATTTTGACTCAATCATGGAGTCGCCTCCCGAGTTGAAAGAGAAATTCGATAGCCGTCTCTATTTGGACGAGTTCTTCAAAGATACTCAGTACCGGTACGCAACTATGAAGAGAAATACAGATTTCCACCAATTATTCCACTCGTTGGACTTGACTGATAGGCTTGTAGATGATTTCTCGTGTGCTCTTAGCAGAGAAATCTTGCTCCAGGGAAGATTATATGTAAGTGAGAATAACATATGTTTCAATTCCAACTTGCTAGGATGGGTTACAAACTTGGTTATTCCAATGGAAGAGATTACACACTTTGAAAAAAGGGCAACAGCAGGATTGTTCCCTAATGGTATAACAATCGAAACTGCTGAAGCCAAGCATGTGTTCGCGAGTTTCCTTTCAAGAGACCAGACGTTTGAGTTTATGAAGACTATACGGGAAGAAACTACGGGTAGACCTCTCGAGTCAGATGACCTGGCTAATGAGAAAGTGGGGCAAGCACTTGTAGAACGAGAAAATGATCAATCTTCGGAAATTCAGTACTCTGAGATGGGAGAAGAGTCACCTGGTATCTCGTCCTATATAATGTCTATTGATGGGGACGACGAAGTGGAAGACATGGATGATGAAGAAGATGATGAGGATAATGAAGGATCGATAGAAACAAGTAAAGTATTTGCATCTCTGAAGAGAAAATCAATAGCTTCTGGAGGTGGACTACGCGAGAAAGTGTTGAAGTTCAAAGACAATTCCAACTACAAGAATATGGGACCAGATACACATGCTCCTACAGAAGAGAAGTCTGTTGAGAGAGATAAGGAAGAAAAGGAGTTGTTCGAAGAAATTATCGACGCTCCTTTAGGTGTTGTCTTCGAGATTCTCTTTGGCTCTAATACAACTTTCCATAGACGATTTTTGGAGACCCACGATGGCTCGGAGTTGTCTCAGTATGACAAGTTCCATCCCCTGGAAGATGATCCTACAAAGCTTGAAAGAAACTACACCTATCGGAGAGCGTTGGAATATTCTATTGGTCCTAAATCCACTATGTGTGTAGTAAGTGAAACAATAGAACACCTCAACTTTGCTGATTATATAGTTGTGGTGACGAACACAGCTACTCCAGATGTGCCTCTGGGCAACTCTTTCTCGGTTAGAACTCGTTATGTAATGACGTGGGGACCGCAAAATAAAACTAACTTGAGAATCTCATACTATATCCATTGGACAGCCAGATCGTGGATAAAGGGAGTCATAGAAAGACTGTCACATTCTGGTCAGTTTGCATTTTTTAAGGATCTTCTCGTGGACCTTAAGGAAGAAATTAAGTGCACCACTTACTATGTGGAAGGACAAGTAATTGCTGCTCCAAAGACAGCGGAAGCTGTAGAGGAAAAGGCCTTAACTAAGCCAGTTTTGCCAAAGGTCAAGAAGGCAAAGATCAAGACAGTAGAGAAGAAGTTCTCGTACAACGAGTTTATCAGGGACAATATCGTTTCTGTTTGCTATCTTATCTTGTCGTTCTTCATTATAGTCCTATTCTTGCAGTTACGAATGTTCCTGGTTATAAACGAAACAAACGAGCTTATCAAGAATCATCTTGTGATTAACACGCGGCTAGTTTATGTAGTCAATGCCCTTCTCAATGATAAGAATGGTAACAAGAAGTATGACGAACGGTTTGGGCAGGCAGAGCAACAGCAAGGACAACTATGGGACTGGGTAAAGAAGAAGTACGGCAAGGAGTTAAGTCCGATCGAGAAAATCGAGTACTTGACTTACCAGATAGGAGCATTGTATCAAGACAAGGACGAGTCCAATAGTCCCTTTGCCAGGTTTGAAGAGCGTATCCAGGACATCAAGCTGCTGGTGAAGGAATTTAACTACGAGGACTATCTCAATGTTGAGGGAGTCAAGAGTGCAATTGAGAATCTCATCTAACTAATGATTAAAATCAATAATGAATTTATATAAAACTAATAATGAAAAGGGTGTTAAAACTATATGTACATTATTATCTAGCTATTTACAAAGTAATTACAAAGGTGGTGTTGTGTTAAAGTGGCGAAGTAGTACACTAGGTGTTAGGTAGTTGCACAGTAGTTTTGTGAAGTTGTTTAACTGTAGTCGTATAAATGAAGTGGACCAGTGCTGTTGTTGAATGCTGCAGTTTGAATTATTGTGGCAATGGATATCATATTTCATCTACTAACACACTCTGAGCTCGCTATCGATATCTTCAGCTTCGAACCTCTCTATGACGTCTACATTCTCAATAGTGTGCACTATGATTTTGTCATTGTCCTCGTTCAACTCAAAGATGAAGATACCGGAAATGACTCTCTCCAACTTCTTGTTCTCTTTGGTGAGGCCAATAAGCGCAGCTGGGAGACGAGCTAATGTGGATGTAATTGATGGTAAAGTTTTCGAAATTCCACCAGGCGAATCCTGTTCCCTGAGGATTTTCATAGCATCTAGCTTTGACCAGCGGTGAGCACCGAGTTTTGCGGCTGACGTCAGGTGGAAGTTCTCTTCCACGTTTGTTCCATCATTTTTGACATTCTCATGGAGATCATTAGAAAGATGGGAGCATCCTTCAGAACACGTAGACCACCTCACATGAATCTTGGTTGTATCAGCATAAACAGCCCAGGGGTCCGGCAGCGTCGACACACGAATCTGCTGAATGTGAAGCTGCACTTTCGGACTTAACACTACAGAAGTCATGAACAATTGGATGGCCTTGCATGTGGCATAGTAGGTGACATGGCCCTTGAGGTTGGGCAAGTATGCATTGAACTCGTCAAAGTGCAGAGGACAGATGCGAAGCGATATCTCGGGAGATATTATAGATTTTGGAAGCAGCTTTCCGAGGATGTTAGGAACTAGCTTCTTTATCTCCTCTATCATTGAACCAATGTTTGCCTTTCTTTGAAGCTCTTTTCTCGCATCGGGATCGAGCTGCACATCCTTTTCATAGTCAGACAATTTCCTTGAAGATTTTCCAAATCTGTAGATTGAGGAATATTTGGAAGCGACGGGGATGTTTATCATTACCGTGTCTACCGTGTTGGGGATCCCGACCGAAATCAGATTCGAATTGCTGCCATTCTCAGAGACTCTTGTCATATATGATGAAGTTGCAGATGAAGAGGATAGGATAGGTGCTATACGAACTATACGAGCGATCCGAGGGCTCTGGATGTGCAGACTTCGCCATAAGACTCGAGTTCCATTGTGCAATGGCATTTTGGAGACACTCGTGTATTCCAATCGCATATCGTGATTATTTGGGGAGATAGCGAGGAAGAGTTGTAGGATCAAATTATGATTAGGAGTCTGTACTGTAGATATAGTTAACAATGCGAGTTCAGTGCGACTCCAGTAGAGAGCTTAACTATGCGAACTGAACTATGTGGCCACGAAAGAGGCCAAGTTTGGAGAATTGTGGATAGATTTACCAGATTTCTAACATATCAGTAGTCGGGAAAGACCGTATTTCCATAAGAGCTTTCTTAGGGTCACACACAACATCTGGTGACAAGATAGTTGACGACGTGGATTTCTGCCCTATCTGGCTATTTCTGTTCTGAGCTAAGTGGTTTGCGAATTCACAAGGGTATCATCTTAGTTTAGGTAATATCAGCTGGGAGTTATAACCTTTGGGGGGCCAAACTTTCTGTATGGCTAAGGTGAAGACTTGAATACTATTATTAAAAAAGTTAAATTTCGATCTTACTGTGTTCTAAGAAAAAGGTGCCAATCTGTAGTTACATTAAATCAGCACTTATCTGAAGTTCTACAATCCAATACGATTCAATCGCTATATTTGATAAACTATTCTAGTTAGCCATTCGATACACATTCTTACACTATGATTCCTGCAGAATCTCATGGAAACTCTCTTACAATGTCTCATAAAGAAGTTCCTTGAGTTTATACTCTTCGTTAGCATCATTGATCTTCTCCCAGTTACCAATGAAATCATCGCCTCTAACCACACCTGGCAAAGTCTTGCCACCGGATTGTCTCTTCCAGATCTTCTTGGCTTCTTCGTCTGTGCCCAAATCACGGTACTCAAACTTGATTCCGTTAGCTTGTAATATTGTCACCAATCTGTTGGTTCTTTGCATGATCTGCATACCGCCAGCCAACGATGTGAAGATATAGATTGGCTGCGATTCCAAGTGCTTGCGAATTTCTTCGGGCGAAACATCCAAGTCGTCCAAATCATCGTCGTCGTCGTCGGTAGTTTTCTTGGAATTAACTTCCTTGACTTCCTTAGTTTGTTCAACTTCAGTGCTCTTCAAAGCTTCATTGGATTCTTCAGGTTGGGCCACTTCTTTGGATGAATCTCCTTCTTCGGATTTTTCCTTCAATTCAGGTTCTTCGGAAGGCATCTCCTTGGAGGAATCCTCTTCCTTTGGTTCTTCTTCCGGTTCTTCATTAGATTCTTCCTTCAGTTCTTCCTTGAGTACTTCCTTGGGTTCTTCTTTGGGCTCTTCTTCTTTAGACTCTATAACATCTTCCTCGGACTTTACCTTTACATCTTCATCCTTCTTTTCGTCAATATCAATCAGCTTCAATTTAGAATCCAATTCTACTTCAGACTTTTCATCCTTATCAACTGCTTTTCCTGATTCTTCACCTTTTGGATGCAAAACCTCTTCTACCATCGTATCCAAATGGTCAATGGTGGAATAGGGGTCATCAGTGACAAAAGCTCCTTCTCTAACCAACTCTTCAGGGTTGGAATCATTCTTCTCGCTTTCTTCGCCGACGGGTCTAGCTCTGGATCTTGATCTTGAGATCGATCTGAGATAGTTGGTGGAAGAAAGTGATCTGGCATACTTAGGCTGCTCGTACTCATTGGAAGGTCTGTCTACGTTGAAGTTGGTGTAGTCACCAGTGGTTACCAAAGATGGGTCTGTTGGTAACACAGCCAATTCTTCATCCCTGGCAGCAGCCTTGGCTTCGGCAGCAGCAATGGAGTCACCCATGGTAGGTCTTGACTGTCTTGACCTTCTGTCGTCCGTATCTTCCGAAACAGCAGAAATGGCGAAGTCTGGAGGCAACTCGTACTTAGCGGGATCTACAGGCGTGGTGTTCTTGTATGAATCACCGCGTGCTAAATGAGGTCTAAAGGAAGAACTTGAGCTCGATCGGGCTTCAGCTCTTCTAGATGGATCCCTACTGATAGATCTCGATCTCGAGTCGGTGTGGAAGTATGGAGTATGAATTCCATCCTTGTGAGCATGTCCAATCAATCCTGGAGGCTGTCTCTCATGGGAATGGTCAAGATTCAAACTAGAGATCGGAGTCTCGGACTTAGGCGTCGAGAAACTGGTCGTCTTGACAGGAGGCTCAGGTCTCTTGAAGACCGAATTTGTCGATGGCAAACGATGAGGATCAATCGACTTAACATTGGTGAGAAATTCAGAATGGTCCTGGATGTTGTTTTCCAACTGGTACTCGGATAAGTTGGGAGTAGAATAGTCTTCCTGTTGGTAGAAGCTCGAAGCGCTGGTGGTTCCGGGCCCTGCAGCAGCACGAGAAACTTCGTCATAGTCGTCGTCTTCCAAGTCTTTCTCTGTAAGGTCTTCTACGCGTTGAGAAGAATCAGATTTCTCCGCATCTTTAGCAATTAAGGAGTCCTCAGCAAGCTCAGAAGACTCTTCATCTTCTAAGATAGTATCATTAGCCTTTGTTTCAGATTTTTCATCAGATACAGCTTCATCAACTTCCTTATCTTTTTCTTCGTCATCTGCTTCTTTTTCAACTTTGTACCGAATATCAGGCTTGGGCTTTCCTTCCAGATCCAAAAAGTTATCGAAATCTTCTTCCGAACCCAAAAGAGCTCCTTCGTTGATCAAGTCGTCAAGAGAAGCCGAAATGGCCAGATTCATGAGCGCGCTTTTCCTGTTGCTGATAGCCAGAATCGGGACATTGTCGTCGCCGTGTTTAACTTTCAGCTTCTCTGGATGGATGTAGTTATTGTGGGGAGAGTCATCAGCTGATCTGACAGAAGATCCCACCAACGAGGGCGTCTCCAATTTTTCAGCATTTTCCAATTGCTGTTCAAAGTCCATTCTGAAATTGTGTACGGTAGATAACACAGATAGCCGTCACGTCGGGTCTGATTAGCGTCAAATACCAAATGAAAGTGTTGGCTTCTACTTTTCACTTCTAGTGTGTCGTTATATATTGTCGTGTGTGTACCGTGTTCACCGTCAAGATTGGAATCATGACAGATAAGTCGGACGGGCGGTTTCATATTTGTGTCAGCACAAGGTAGAGGCTGTATCAGGTGGTTACAGAGGGAGAGAATGTATGTGTATGTAGTTTGAAAATCTTGCTGGTCGAATTGTCTTACGTGTAAGTTAATTTGCAAAATGTTAACTATCAGAGGTACCGAAACTACAAAGTGGTTCTGCTACAACTCTACTACTATTTCTTTACCCTATTCTTACGATTGACATTTCTCAAAACTTTCACCGTGGAGACAGGGGCGGCAAACTTCTATTATTGTGTTATCAGCTCTTCTGATACAGCCATTTCCTGAGTAAGTTTCCATCTGAAAATTCCAACAAATTATGGCACTGTATATACTGGCCACATGATATTACGAAGTGCAAGAGATCTAATAGACCAAAATACAGATCAACGCTAATTCCGGACATCTGTCAGGATATCATAGTCCTCAGTGCGGGCCGTATTCACCTCGTGAAAAATTCACTCGTATTTCATCGCTTATGAATTCTCTGCCACTGATTGGTCGCTGATCTGTGAACGAAATGAGGAGTAAGCGCGGCTCGTACGCCCGATAAGAAGTTGATCACGTGATTTAACTGATAATGACGAGCCGATAATGGAGGGAGCAGCATGAGAAGAAGTGTTGGAAAAACCGGGTGGGCAAGTGGAAATTTTGGAAGACGAATGAAGTTGGCGTTGGTGACCATACATGGCGATGAGAAGAGTTTAAGGGTTCGACGAGAACTAAACAGTTGGTATGAAATTCTTTTAATTTTTGCTCATTTTCTCTGTTTATTATCAAAATATTTAGAATGTATATTTGAGATTGATGAAGAGTGAACTATTTAATAGGTCCCGAGTTCGATCCCAACCAACGAGAAAAGTTATCACAATTCTGTCGTAATCAGTGGATTGGTATATAGTTGCATTATTGAATCATTCGATAGGTACTGCTGTATTCGTATTGAGAGAGGTACCTCTATTCATTCTTCAAGTAATGGGTCACTTCCCGAAAAGATAATCTTTAAGTGTACTCAGAGATTTGCAAGTAGATTTCTCTTGCACTAAGTGCCCTAAAGAGAACCGAAACATTTGCACCCAAATACCCTCGAGTGACTAAAGCAGGAATGACCACACAGTAGAATGACTTAGATCGACAAGAACTGAAAACGCCGGACATGTAACAAGAGCCATATTTTTCCAGGTTGTCTTTACTAAAGGTCACATATTATTCCACCCTGGATCTCAAGCATATCATAGCATTTGTAGGAGCCGAAGCGGAAGCACATCCATCCGCAATTAAACATCACTCAAGCGGAACTAAACTTTTCTTCCGCATATTCCCTGCCATCTTCCATTAGGTTCCATCCTTCCCTTTTGGGACTTCTCTGAGTGGCAACCCGGAAAAAGCTGACCGGAAATTATCCTGCAGATAAACAATTATATAAAACGCACGTTTCGCTCCACTGAAAAATTTACCACGATTTCGGCTTCATCAATCCTTTTAGCTTTCTAGTTATTATAGAAACACCCAAGAAAACCGCTAAAAAAGTACAAAAATGGCTCGTCAAAGAAGATCCGCTCCAGCTCCAAGACAACAGTCTAGATCGGCCCATACCGCCGCTGCCCCAACCCACTACCCATCTCATCCAGCACCAGCTGCTCACCCGGTGCAACCACAAGCTCAAGCTTCCCAGGGCCCAGGTTTGTTCGGACAAATGGCTTCCACAGCTGCTGGTGTCGCTGTCGGTTCCACCATTGGTCACACTTTGGGTGCTGGAATCACCTCCATGTTCGGTGGTTCGTCCTCCCACGCTCCAGTAGAAGCTGCTGCCCCAGTGCAACAGAACCAGTACCAAGAGCAAAAGACTACCTGCGATGCCGACGCCAGAAACTTCACTAGATGCTTGGAAGACAACGGTGGCAACATGCAAATATGTGAATACTACTTGCAGCAATTGAAGGCTTGTCAAGAAGCCTCTCGTCAATACTAAGCTAGCCTGGTATGAAGGGAGAGAACTTTCTCGTAAGAAATAGTTGAACTTTCTGCTTAAAAATGATTCATGAAAAATTCATAAAATTGAGCTTCGATCACAATTGGAAATCATTCAAATGAGATTTTTCGAAGTTTCAAAACTAAATCGCTGTAGACGTCTCTAGCACTATATCCATAAATCTATATAGTATTGTCGACCTTGTAAATATACTATCTATTTATTCTAGACGTTGCATACATTCCCATGTACATATATAATTGTATAAGCTCATTGGCATATCACTTCTAATTGGGTGGTTGTCTTGGAAGCCATAGGCTTTAGAGGTCTGAAATATTGAAAGAGATACTTCTGAACGATGAAGGAAATTCTTTTTAATTTTCACCTTTTCGTCAGAATCTGACTTCAGATTATTTAGTTCTAAGGGACTACTTTTTCTCTGAACTGCTGTAGTAGTAATAGCCAGCTCCACCACCCAACGCCAACACCAAGGGTACTGTGTAACCGGATGAAGAAGAGGATGACTCTGCCTTAGGATGCTCGGCTCCAGCATGATGGAGATTGTCATGCTCTATATCTTCAACTACTGGGGTTTGCTTGTCGACTTCCGAAGTCTTGTGCGAGACCTCGCTGTCACCATAGCTGACAACCTCAGCATCGTTGATAACTGGGTTGACAGATGATTGAATGTACTTCTCTCTGTTGACAGGAGTCTTCTTCTCAGCATTGTGGGCAGTTCCTACAGTAGAAGAATCAACTGGTTTGCTACCTTTGTCGTGTAAGAATTCAGGTTCGGCACCAACGGATTCACCTCCGTGGAAAACGTCGGCAGAGTTGGCTTCAACCTTGATGGACGAATTACTTTCTTTGTTGAACAATTCCCTTTCCACCTGTTTTGCTTTGTTTAGAGCAATGTCCTGCTTGACGGCTTCCTTGGTAAGAGGAGGCACCTTTGGTTCAGCAGTTTTGGGGATAAAGTCGTACTTGAATTCCCATTCGTTGATGGACGTTTGCGAAGGTAATCTGAACGAATCGATAGTGGATGTGTCACCCTTGGCTCTGGCAAACGCAGACTGGTGCACAGCTCTGGCAACTGGGCGAGAAATAGCAACAAGGTACAGTGGCTTTACAGCAATGGAGAGCTTCAACATGTTAACAAATTTTGATGAAATGAGGGGTAAGGGCACTCGGTATCAAAATGTAGAGCCAATTGTGGAGCAGACGATTGTAACGTAATGGATCCTGTAATGGCAATCGAAAGACAGAAGTTATGTGGATATCGACTGAAGGTGATGAAAAAATGGAAACGATGCCTGTGTCCGGATTCGGCACACTAATGTCAACGACCAGGGGATACCCACTTCAATTGTATCCTGTCTAGAAACAAGAATCATTCATCCAATCATTTATTACCTGCAAGACGGGATGATTAGATATGGACTTCATGTGAGAGAAGCCAGCACTGCTAAACTGTGGGGGGCCGCCTAGTGCGTGCAGGCAAATTCGTGGAGCTGTAGCAACCTGTGATTGATTCAAAACAGACGCTAATGATGGACTACCGTAGGAAATGAAACTTAACCCGACCTCAGAGGATCGAAACTTTGCGAAAGTCGTTGGTTGATTATGTAAGTTTTATCCTGTAACAGATCGAAGGAGACATCAGTGTAGCAGACTGAGCCATTATAATCTACAATGTGATTTATTATAGTTTACTTTGTATATATACACTTTCCGATTATGTTCAACAAAGGTAGTACTATAGTTACAAATGCCCTTATGCACTACATTTATTGAGTAGGTTACTATTTTATTACAACTAGCGTATGATTGGCTGCAAAAAGCTTCTTTTAAGTTCATTTGTACATGGTGCAGCAATGCAATGTGCAACTTCGAATTGAGCAGATATTATTTCTGGTTGCAAATTCGAGTTTTCTGATTCTTATGCTGATATCTATTAAATTTTTTGTTTGTCTATAATAATTTCCGGTTTACCATTATCTACAATTCACCGTTTAACAAGTCTTCAAGGTACTGGCTTGGAGGTCTCGAAGGTTTTGGTTGTTGTTGCGGCTTGACCAGCTCGCCATTCAGCTCAATGTCACTATTGGTGTAGTTCTGCAACAAGTTGAACTTTTCAGCTCCGTATATGTCGTAGTTTAGAGAGTCATTGTTGTTTGTAGAAGTAGGTGTACCGGGGTCTAGTAATGATAGTACACTTCCATTTGGAGCTTGGAATATGCTTTTATGATACAACGGCAATTCTAATTGGGAAGCACTTCTGCTATGCATGATTTCTAACACAGGACTTATGAACATCGAGCCACGCTTATTAGTGTTGCTGAGATTAGAGCAGCTGTTATTATTACCCATGACAGCGTCACGGTAAGATCTTCCTTGCTGACTGCTACTGGAATTGCTGCTATCTTCAAAATGCGATTGTATAATAGAATTATGCTTGGATAAGAGTAAATTGGAGGTAGAAGCCATGGACGCTTTTTCCAAAAATGACGAATTGGAAGGAGTTGTAAGTCCATTGAAAGAACTGGCACTGCTGCTGCCAGCATAAAAGCCACCGCTGTTGAAGTTTGCAAAGTATACTTCTTTTTCGCTCTTTGCTCTCCGTCTAGCGATTATCCAAGTAATGAGTCGAAATAAGATAAGTATGATCAATAGTAATCCTGCAATCGCACCCACGACAATAAACACGAGATTGTCTGGTAACGACGAGCTATAGATGTAAGGATTAGATGGGGAACCAGACACTTTTTCGTTGCCTGCGGGTATCGCTATGCTATATGAGTAGGAAGTTGTAGACGAGGAGGAGGATGCGGTTGAGGTTGCAACTGTGGTCGGTTTCCGGGTTATGGTTGGCATTGAATCATCTCTCTGTACCAAGGCAATGGTAGGAGATGGCAATCTTGTATCAACTAACTGTTGACGATCTTTATGATGGTTATGGTGATGGTGATATCTAGCAGCTGGCGCTTGTGTTTCCACCGGTATGCTTTCGGCGAACGCGGATATAATTAACGAAAGGAATAGTATAGCGACATTCATCGTCGTTGGTGCAGAGTCGTCTATACTGGGAGGAGATCTGAAAGAACTACTTCATAAACAGGGAAGAAGTTGGCTTTTTCTGAAATAGAGGAAGAAATCTGCGTCCATTGAAATATATATATTGAGATTTCGAAGCGCAGACCAACAGAAAGAATAAAATATACTGTGTTTCAGGAACTGCTGTTGGTGGAGAGATTCACGTTATTATCTATGACTGTCTATAACGAAGAAAGTAGCCATTCCGTATGCCTAAACTAAATAATGTAGACTGCATTCTCGGAGATTCTTTGTTTCCGTTCCTCCCCTTATACTGCAGTTTCCTCTATTGCAGACGTACCCATTGTCGATGAGAGCTTAGCTACAAGCGATTTCATCAAAGATAGAACCTTGCTTCTTGCGGGTAAGGGCACAGAGCTTACTCGCGAGTACTTCTTGAGGTATCCTACTGTTGCTACAAGTTTAAATTGGACACACCCAGCACCGTGGGTTCATCTGGTGAGGCAAGCGTCAGTTTCAAGTACTTTCAATTCACTCCAGGAATCACACGGCTCTAAATCTGAATAGCTGTAAGGAGCTTTTAACTTGCATCAAAATATTTTGTGTTGACGTGTTGTGCATAGGTACACGTCCAAAATGTAAACAGACATTTTTCGAGAGACGCGTTCCGATGAGACCAGCTAAAAGTCCATACAAATACCAAGATAATCATCCAAAACATATCGGCTGCAACTAGCCTCGAAAAATATCTGGTTTTTGCCACATGTTGTGCCATGTTTCCTTAGTTTTTCATCTCCTATTAAGGTGCGAATGAAAGTGCATCACAACGTACAGAAATGCGTAGTACGGAATCATCACCATTCAGATTTTCGTTTTACGGTCGGCGCTCTAAAGCCCTATGCCTAGTTGCTTGAATGACGTTGTAAACTCCGATGACTATTTCAAAAACTTTGTATTGGTATTTGAGCTTTTTGGGCATATTCATTTAACGCTTTTGCCAATTGGTCTATTTCGTATTCAAAGTCTCTGCAAGACACACCCTTATTTTCACAAATTTCTTCTCTGCATCACTAAAATACCGAGTTTCCTACTTTGATAGATATTTGCAACTCTTTCTCTCCGTAAGTAACTTCATTCCATAATTTGGAAAGTGGCTGAGGGTATAAGGAAATTTGCTAGCCACAGGGACACCAAAGAAGAAAATTGTACTCATGAACTTCTTAGTATCCAAAAGCATCATTTTCGAATATAGTCCAGAAACTAAGAGTTGTGACCCGATATCTACGTTGCCTTACAGCTAAAAGTACTTGCTTGTTGCTGCCGTGCCTGCTGTACCTTAAGTACTATTTAACTAACCTATTAGCATTCAGCAAGTATATATACAATTGTGTGCTTTAGAATCTCCAGTTTTCATCTGCTGATTCGATGGCCCATTTAAACTTGTCACGCAAGGTCTTGGTGAAGAGTTTTTCGATGGGAACATCGAATTTCTTCGAAAACATCACCGTTAATCTTGGATCTATATAGTTCATCTTGGATGTACCTAAGGAAACTTCCGAGTTATCTTCCTTATCTTTCAATTGAAGAGTCGTGGTAACAATTCTGTTCTCAATCACTTCAACCTGCTGCTTCAACTTTTCCACAGTGAGATTCTTCTTTACTTCTGGTTTTGCACCATTCAATTCAGCCTTGTACTCCTTCTCAAGATCATCAATCTTGGCCATCTTTTCTTTGATCTCATCTGATTTTTCAGTCAAAATTTCCTGCTTTTCCAACTTTAGTTTTTCGTTATCTCTATGCATCTTCTTCAAGACCTGTTCTCTTTGTCTAGCAATTATTGTGTGATGAATGTGCTCCTCATCTTCCTTAGCAAGATCATCGATTTCACAAAAATAATGCAGTTGCAAATTTTTCAATTTTGGTTCTAGAACAAGTATCATCCTCTTCAACCTTATTTTTTGCCACATCAACTCCTTTAACTTGTCATTGATTTTCTGAACAGAACTGCCGTGACCTTTACTTACCGTACGCTGATGATTACACAAGATAGCAACAGTTCTATTAGCAGCATTGAACTTCACAACTTTTTCAGCTACAGTGCCTTCATTTGGAATCAAATCCAATTGATCTTGCATTGTCTTCGAGGCATTATAAGTACGGAAAACTTTAGCTGTCAAGCCTTTCATGTAATTCTGCAACTGCTTGTTCAACAACGTAGGATTGATTCTATCAAACAAGTCATCACCGGGCTGCTTAGGCGCTTTCTTGAAGATCCTCAAGTTCTTGAACACTTGCTTATCAACTTCAACTTCTTGGTAGAATCTGATGGAATCCTTACCCAAGAAGTCGAAGATAACCTTGTTAGGAGGTTTCAAGGTAATATGCTCATATCTTAAAGAACAACATCCAACAGTGTCCGCTTCATCGTCACCCTTTTCACCACCTGCTCTCAATGCAAAGACATCGATAAGATAAATTGCAGATGCCATCTGTCTATCTTGCATTAATTCGCTCTTCAACATCTTAGTGTAGTCCTTTCTGATGGCATCCACATGACTACGTAATCTTCTGGCGGTTTCAAACTTCTTGAAATCGGAAACACCCTTAATGGAAGACGAGGCAGCAAATCTAACATACTTGAAAGAATCGGCGATGTTTTCTCTCCACATGGCCAACCAAGTAACGGTATTATCGTTCCTGATTTCTCCCCAGCTATGACCTGGAGGAGCTTCAGGTATCTTAGCTCCAGCTCCAATGTTCAAAGTAACCATTTCTGGGTAGACCCTTCTCTTCAACTTACCCGTCCTAGGATGGGCTCCTCTACCTCTGAATAACCCTGGAGGTTCTACTCTGAAATTGCCGACGAGTTCCTTGTGACCGTTGAATAAACAAGTCTTGTATGGTTCTTCAATTCTCTCCTTTTCTTCTTTCATGGCTCTCTTTTCGTCCTTCGTGAGAAGCTTTTTCTCCTCTCTAAGTTTCTCAAAGTGAGCGAACATCTTGGAGAAGTCGAGTTTGTCAAAGTCTTTGATTTCAACATCAGAACCATTTGTTTCCTTGATTACATCTAAGAAGTCACCGAAGAAATTCTTTTGGAAAACTGAGTTTTTGGCATGATCTGTTTCCAACATGGCACCATAGAACCCAGCTACTTCTTCAGCTTCTAAGGACAACTTCACAGGTTTCCCATCATAGTACAACTTTACATGCAGAGGGAGAGGTTCATACTCAGGTGGGAAAAGAACACCATTGTGTTCCAAAGTTTCCCATTTTTGAACGCCATCGACGTCTTCAGCTTCCCACCATTTATAACCTTCATCTTCATCTTCATCCTTCTCTTCGTTTTGCGAAGTAGGAACGTCGTCATCCTTCTCTGCTTTCACTGCAGAGCTTTTGGACTTTGATTCTTTCTTTGGTTTTGTTTCCTTTTTTTGTTTCGGCTCCTTTTCTGACTTCTTTGCTGAAGCATCTGTTTCGGTTTTGACCTTCTTGGTTTTCTTAGACCCTGTGGAAGAGCCATTTTCACTCTTACGTTTTCTATTCAATTTTTCTGCAATTGGCTCTTCGTAGTCATCATCTACAGACGTATCTTTGGATTTAACAACGCCATTGTTACGTTGTGACAAAGGGAGATCATCGTCAAGTTCACTTGCAGCAGTACTGGTCATGGATCCGTTCTTTTTGGAAGTTTTTTTGACTCTCTTCGATAGAACGATTTCGTCTTCAGAAGAACTCATAGGCAACAAGGAATCTACTGGTCCACGATAACGAATGGTATTGTTATGAGAATGTAAGAGAGTACTTTCTCGGTTTTTTTGTATAGCTTTCTGCGCTGAAAAGGATGGCAATTGGCTTGTTGGAATACTTACTCGATGCTGAAGTCTTATGGAATTGCAAAACCGAACTGAAAAATACAGAAAATTTCGTAGCTCACTCCCAGTCAAGAAAGGTCTCGAGAGTAACAAAACTGCTAAAACCAGACCGTAAGCTTGCGGGCTCTAGAAGTCCACACAACTTTTGCTTGTTGATCTACAAATAAGTTGACTGACACTCATCTGTTTTTCGAGAAGTAGAAGTCTTATATATCTGAGGCACGGATCTTTCTGAAGGTGCAGGTGCACAATCACGGTAGACGTGTCATTGTCTTTTTCGAGACAGTCCTTCCCAGTTGAGCCTAATGGCGTTTTGTCACGTCGGTGTTAAAGGATAGATGCGGGAAACTACGAGGCTAACAATACAGCTGATATCGGGGAGAGACTGGAGAAATATAGTATAAATACATATAATGCAAATATGGAGAAATGGGTGCAAAAAGTGGGTTGCGGCTCTGCTCGATTTCCAGTTAGAGGCGCGATTTTGGCCATATACTATTCTATTAGCCAATAAATGGAATGTACGGGCAAGAGTTGAACAGTATACCAGCCATCATCAAGATCCAGAGCTCTTTTAAGTACTTTGTGAAATCATCGTAGGAATTTATTGTTTACGTAGCGTCGAGAAAGAAGTGACCAGTTTCAAAATCTTCATTGGAAGCTCCAATTGTAAAGATTGAAATTTCTGAAACTTGAGTTACCAGTTAAAGTCATATTCGTGCCATCACACAACTAGTTGCAAAATTTTTAATATTAATCCGCTGAAAGGCGGTCCCAGAGCTTCTGTTATATTGACCATAAGAGTTGGGTGCGAAAGACTTGCTGAAGTTAACAAAGCCGTTAATTAATTTAAAAAATTTAGCCCAGATCGATGTACGATGACGCTGCAAGAAAATATAGACAAAGGCGGCAGCACGTCGTGAGACGAATCGTCACATTCTCCCAGACAAGTGTACCGAGAACTTTTCTAGCCGTGACAATTAATTGGGATGCAAGGCGATGGTGTAGACAGAGCCGAAACTAGTGTGAAATATTGTTAGTCATTGTTAGCGAGCACCACTGGAAAATCGAATTACTCCCAATCTTCACTTCAATTTCATGTTGTACTGGGCTCAGATGCCCCGTTTCTACTCGATGTGCCGTTTTTCTACCGCAGGTCGTTTCGTATATTTGTGTGGGACGAAGCAGGAATGCAGCTGGTGGCCAGCAAAAGGGGAACAAGAGTCTGAAGCTAAAAAAGATTTCTCTCGACTGCCCCGATTCTGTCAATTGACTCAAATCTCAATGTAGATGAGGTGAACCTACCCCACGAATCTGTTATCGAAAGATTGGCCTAAACCATGTTGGTTGATCAGAGTTCAGTTGAAATTGTTCCCTAAAAGCAACCGTGTGCGATGGCTCTTTCTCAAATTCCGTTAGGGGTCAAGGCATTTGCAAATGCCTTGGAGAGTTCCAGGGCAGATTCGTAAACGGACTGCTCCGTGAAAAGCACGAGACATAGTCGAGGCATTCCTCTCATTGTTAGGCATTCTGCGAACGGCATTGCCCACAGCAAAAAAAAGAAATTCGCGATGAGATTCTGTTTAAGACCTACGTCAAAAAAATACTTCAGATTGCAATTTGACTACACTGGTTGACAAAACCAGGAGTAGGCAGCCACCACGAATGATACAGACAACAGCAGATGGCCATCGTGGATAGGATGAAGAGACAAAAGCTCAATTGACCAGTTTGCAGTGAACGGTGACAGCAGAAAATTGGAAACACCCCACTTTTTTTTATCTAATTCTTGTCTTCCACTGAAATAGATCAGCTTTCAGTGCAGGTGCTGCTACTCCAGAAAACTATGAAGGGAAGTAAGGCATTATTTTCTTGGAAGTACCCGAAGTCATGAATTTGTGGTAGAGATAACGAAGTAAGATTAGCCTTGTGTAGAAATACTAAAAAGAAAGCAGCCAATACATCCAGTAGATAATTCTTTCTTATTTTGTTTGCCTTGCATGTCTCTATCTAAATTATTATTTTTTGTAAGATTTTAACAATGATTTGAATCCCTACGATTTCATCTTGAGTTCTTCCAATATATAAACTGTGCCAGTCCCAGATACTTCTTTAGTCCCCTTGTGACTCGAAAAAGTGTTTTCCGATTTTTTGTCAAGCTAGTTAGTTTCATCAAAATGTCTGACTTCGAGAAGAATTCCTCTTCGCTCGGCGACTACAGAGACGTTCAATTGAACAACCAGTCATCGTACAATTCTAACAAAAAAGAGAAGCAGATCGACTTGTTGGACGACCGTACTTTCGAACAAGAAAATGACTCCAATTCCGAATTCGGTGAAGTTAAGAGATCTTTGAAGGCCAGACAGATTTCCATGATTGCCATCGGTGGTACCATTGGAACTGGTCTTTTCATTTCTACTGGTGGTACCCTTGCTGACGCAGGTCCTGTTTCTGCTCTTATTTCATTTTTGTTCATGACTACTTTGGCTTTCTCCGTCACTCAATCCTTGGGAGAAATGGCTACTTTGATTCCAGTTTCTGGTTCTTTCACTCAATTTGTCACCAGATGGTGTTCCCCAGCTTTGGGTGCTGCCAACGGTTGGAACTACTGGTTCTCGTGGGCCATCACTTTCTCGTTGGAATTGTCTGTTGTGGGCCAAGTCATCCAGAGATGGACCGATGCTGTTCCTCTTGCTGCTTGGATAGCTATCTTCTTCGTCATCTTGACTGTCTTCAACCTTTTCCCTGTTAAGTACTACGGTGAAGTTGAATTCTGGATTGCTTCCTTAAAGGTTATTTTCGTCTTTATCTGGTTGATCTATGCCTTCATCATGGTGTGTGGTGCCGGAAAGACAGGTCCAATTGGTTTCAGATACTGGAGAAATCCAGGTCCTTGGGGTCCAGGTATATTGGTCAGCAGCAACATCAACACCGCCAGATTCTTGGGTTGGTTATCTTCTTTAATCAACGCTGCTTTCACCTTCCAGGGAACTGAATTGGTTGGTATCTCAGCCGGTGAATCTAGCAACCCAAGAAAGACAGTTCCTTCTGCTATTAGAAAGGTCTTGTTCAGAATCTTGGTTTTCTACGTCTTGTGTATGTTGTTCATTGGTTTGTTGGTTCCTTACGATGATCCAAAATTGGCCGGCAACGACGGTACATACACTGCTTCTTCTCCTTTCATCATTGCCATTCAAAACTGTGGAACTAAGGGCTTACCAGATGTCTACAATGCTGTCATCTTAGTCACAATCATTTCAGCTGCCAACTCCAATGTATACTGTGGCTCTCGTATCTTGTATGGTCTTGCCCAATCTGGTGTTGCTCCAAAGTTCTTTAAGTTCACTAGCAAGCAAGGAGTTCCAATCGTTGCCGTTCTTTTCACTGCCGCCTTCGGTTCTTTGGGTTTCTTGGCCACTTCTAGTCAAGGTAACAATGCATTCAACTGGTTGTTGAACATCACTGCCACTTCTGGTTTGATTGCCTGGGGTTGGATTTCCTTCACTCACATCAGATTCATGAACATCTTGAAGTCAAGAAACATCTCGAGAGACTCGTTGCCATTCAAGGCTAGATGGTGCCCAGTCAATGCTTACTATGCCTGTATCACTATCTTCATCTTGGTTTTCATTCAAGGTTTCTCTGTCTTCTGGGACTTCAACGCTACAGACTTCTTCACCGCATACGTTTCTGTTATTCTCTTCGTCGTCTGCTACATTGTGTTCCACTTCATTTTCAACGGTAAGAAGTCGATGAGCTTCAGGTCTCTCTTAATTCCATTAGACGAATGTGACATCGACTCTGGTGTCAGAGAAATTGACGAAATGGAATGGGAAGAAGAAGAACCAAAGAACTTGTGGGACAAGTTCTGGAATTTGATTGCCTAAATAATTGGCTTCACATACAACACTTTCATATCATCTTTCATTTCGTCTCTAATAGTTTCTGCATTGTATTTTTAGTTATATTTAATTCGCATGTGTTCAAAATAGTTTATAGTAGAAGACATTATGTCTAGATGAACCCTGTACTAGGCAGCGTCGACGCCTCCAGATATGTTAGGCATGACAGGTACAAGTATTAAGTCGCTGATTGAAGAATTCATGGGCTTGGATTTATTTAATCGTTTTACAAAGGCATGTGCCATCTATTGAAACAACATTCATTATAATATACAAAAACCAGTTTTGCCTGGCTTAAGAGAGAAAGAAATACAGATACAGCAGGAAATTCCTGCTTGTGACAAATGATCAAATGAACAAAAATAAAATTGAATATCTTGCTCGGGGATATAGGGAGTTTCTTTTATCAGTTGTACAAGACAAACTTGGCGGTACCAGAAGTGACACCAACGGTACAACCATCAGAACCACCACCGTTATACTTACCATTGCTGTAAGTACATTGTCCACTGACTGAAGAAGAACCATCGGCGACAATCTTAACCTTGAAGTTTAACGAGTCGTAGTTGTTAGGGTTTGGAATCAAAGACAAATAGGCAATACCGTTGGCGTAACCGGCACCAAAGTTCAAAGGAGCCCAGTTTCCAAGACCAGATCCTGGGGAACCCCAGACACAACCGTCGGTCCAGGATACACCGGCATTGTTGACATAGTACTGAGCAGAAGTGGAACCACCTCTCCAGGTGTAATAGTTCAGTTGGTCAACGACGGTGATCAACGACGAGGATCCTCCGTCGACAACAGTAGGAATAACCATGTTTTCGGTACCTGGGTAGTCGGTTCTACAGATGGCTACAGATTGAGACAATTGGTTTTCGACGGAAGCCTTGTCAGCACCCCATTCACACAAGTAATTGGATCTGGAGTTGGTCTTGTACAATTTTCCGTTTTTACAGAGTAAACCACCTACGGAAACACCGTTGGCTGGCTGGTTGTCTGGCCACTGGGTCTTGGACATTCCCGATTGGCAGGCATAGGAACAGTACGAACCTTCTCTACAGTTTCCACCAGTGGAAGTGTCTGAGTTGTAGATACCAGACCATCCACCAAATCCTAAGTGGTCCAAGGCGATGACACCTTGGCCGGCTGGGAAAGTGGAACAAGAATAGACTCCATCTGGGAATTCGGTGGATGGGTTTTGGAAAGCACCTAAGTCACCGGCGATACCTCCAGAGGAAGAGAAGGATTGAGTTTCAGCAGCGGCAGAAGAGGTTGAAGTCTCAACTTGAGCAGAAGAAGACGACGACGACGACGATGATGATGAAGACGAAGAGGAGGAGCTTGGAACTGGGGCTGGAGACAGAGACGTTTCGAGTTCTGTTTCCACAGCCTTTTGCTGAGCTGCACTGGTTTCGACTGGGTCACCATTGGCGTTGACAGTGACGGTAACGTAGGCGTAATCGTAAACGACAGCACGTTTATGCTTGTGGTGGCCGTGGAACACCTTGGTAGTACAGTCTGGGTCAGCTTGAGCAGCAGGAGCAGCAGCAGTGAGAGCTGCGAAAGCAATAATAGCAGCTTTGGAGAACTTCATTGCACAGCGTTAAGGAGCGACTAGATTGGGAACTGTTAGTATTGAAGATGAGGAAAAGAAAAAGAGCAAATGGAAAACCAACAAAAGTGTCTGAAATAAAATATGTGACGAGCTAAGCGAGAGTCGATTTAGAATTTGAGTGAAAATTGTGCAGCAGGCAGATCGTGGTCAAAGGAGCTGCGCATTGCCCTGAAACACTTGGCTGCCGACAATGGAAGTGCACAGTAGTGTACTCTGCACCGGGTGTGCCACCGGAGGCTACATGGCTTAAACAAATTGACCCTTATGACACCATCATATTGTTGGAGGGAGTGACATTCGCACCACTTCCTGACGAAGTCAACCAGATGTAAACAATCAACAGTGCGATATGAAATCGGCAAGCGCGACAGACTGCAGACACCACTTAAACACAGGAGAAGACGCGAAAACCAGCCTACGCCACTGCACACAAACATACAACACAGCCAATATACAGAATTTCAGATATACAGACAAAGAAGGAGGTGGCCATGCAGACAAAAACAGCTGGCCGGTCTCCGTCCAACGGACACAAAACCGGTTTTAGCCGCTAGTCACTTCCGAGGACTAAGAATCACAGCCAGCAGGTCAGCCAGCAGGCAACGCTAAACCAGCCCTGCTGGCCAGCACTCCTACGGCGGGCAGCCGGGCTGCGATTTCCGGTAGTGAGGCACATATCCGGGGGTTATTCTGTTTGCCAATACGTTTCACTGCGAGGCGAGCTGGTGTAAACACCAGATGGGGTACTGAAATATGAAAGCCAATCAGCGGATAAGGCACAGCCAACGCAGAATTGAAAGGGTGGAAGGTGGAAGTGTGTGGAGCTTGAAAAGCTTCAATCCGGACCAGGCGATTTTGGTAGCTGGTCTCAATAGCAAGAATCGGAAAAACGAAGAAGTCTGCGAATTAACGGTCTCAATAATGTAGCAAAATTGCTTGAAACAAAGCCGTGCAAGCAATTCAACCAATTCACCCCACAGTCTTATCATAATTTTCCTATCCTCCAAGTCCTTCTGTTTCGATTCCTCTACTTTCAATTGTTCCTTCAACTCTCTTACTAACCCATCTTCTCATGCCATCGAGCCTATCTCCCGTCAGTTCACTCTCGGATGGGCCCAACTGCTTCAGATCCGGATTTTCATCATTCTCATACCTCTCAAGCTTCATTCCAATTTCTACTCAAACCCCCCTGGTTCACTTTATTCCATTTCTGGCTATTTCCGTTTCTCTTTTCTTCGATTTTCCATTTGCTCGTATTCAATCAGTACATACCAGAGGCAACAACTTGGATTTAAAGGAGTGACTAAGTTGGTTGACCACGTTAATAATCTAGGAATACAAAAGTGTTTAACAAATAAAACAATCTCTATTAAATTTTTAACAAAAATTTGCCCAGGATAACCCGCCTATATATGACTTGCCTTTAGTTGTATTAACAACCTGGTCAGTTCCGTCTGACTCAGTATGATTCTGAAACCAGCAGCTTGTGCTTGTTGTGCCAAAATGACATCCGGTCCCTGTTTCTGTGAATTTCCGGCACATTGGGCTTCCATTTCCGACCATAAACAAATCCCTTGTACGCTTTCGACAACGCTATGTTCGCTTTGGGAGCAGATCGCTGAGGCAGGATTAATTTATGCAGTACGCACGTGATAACCAATCTCAATCCCCCATGAACCAGCTTACCTGCATTTGTTGGAGGTTGTGCAGGTTTGTATCCGTCTCTGGAATCACTTGTTAATCTATCCTACATACAAGACCATGCATTTTTCTGTTGCGTTATTTTATCGCAGAGCTACTAGCCGATACTTTTTTCGTATATCGCTAGCTACTCTGGCAACAAGGCTAGAATTCTCGTCTGCGTTATTAGGAGCTCTACGCAGAAAATTGAAAAATACCAACCTGTATTTTTCGCCAATACATGACAACTCTCGATGTACATTGTTCGATCTTCACTTCTCTCGCATAACTTCCCATGATGTTGCAGCGCGTCTTGCAAGTAATTTATGTCGCATGGCAGGTCGTTTCATTGATTTGGAAATTTATTCAATAACGTTTGTTGGAAAAGTTGGAGGTTGAGGAATTTACTCAGCACGGAGTTGGCCGTTTTCAATTCATGAGGCGGAACAACAATCGCCGAAAATTTCAGATACTGTTCCTACCTACTCACCGTTATGGGTCATCTCAGAAAGTGAATGTCGGAACATATCTCAAAGCCCATTTATTTCACCACTGGGCTGAACATGGTACACCGCAATTCGTTGATACCCTCCGCATAGTCGGTGGATCAAAAAAATTATCCATAAACGTAGCATTTTTTATTCTCAACATTTTTTCTTCATATTTTTCATCCTATTCTAGCTGCTTGTAACAAGAATCCTAACTTCTCCGAAACATACGTATTAGTACATGGATTTCACCAAGACATATTTCTATATTCAGTATCTCATCTGATTCAATGCTCAATTTGTACGACTGACCAAGCACTTAGAAAATATCTCGATGATTAGTCGTGTTCTACAGAACGAGTTGTTGGTCAATTTCGTGCTACCCTTCATCCCAACAGCGTAAAATTCAATGATCTCAGCAGAGTAAAATTCAATATTTCCTACACTTCACTGAATAATGTCGTTCCTGTCTCCAATACAGGGCCCCTGAAATTTTAAAAAATCAGCTCATTCACTCGATACTATTGGGATCGAGCTGCCAAGCTGAACTAGCAAATGTCTCAATGAAGATAACAGTTTGATCTTGTTTGAAATTGGTGTCAACAGCTGTCTTGTAGAACCCATCTTATTTTTTGTCACAATTTGAGTTCCCCTGTCCCCTACGTTTTGTTATGCACTTGGCTCTCCAATTTTCAAACCAAGGCGGGTTAACCACTTGATCCCTACAGATTTGTACACTATATGTAATGTTCTGCCTGTAGATGTATACAAGTTCACCTTCAACTTTCGCCTTACAGCAGGCAACTTTATTTGCAGCTTCATTTTTGCGAACCCCTTAGTCTTGACTTAAGCTGGTAATTCTATCAAAATAAGCAATGCTAACATGAATGATTTTCGTGGAACAGAATAGGAGGGAGCTCTCAGCAAACAAGATTACAAATCAGCTCACGAGAATTTTTAGGAGGAGAAATATTGAATTGCCACCATGATAAGTTGAATTGAATTAAGATTTACCTTACTATTTCAATTTTGGAGTTGGCATCTGATAAGTAAAATACCCTATACATTGAAATTACTATTCTGGGAATTCACAGAATCTAGTGGAACAAAGCGGCTATTTGATCATCTGCATATATACTGTACTGTTTTAGGGACCAACTCACAGCACCTATGCGGAAAAAGTTACCCACAGATATTATACCATTTCCTATCAGTTTTGCCTTCAAATAAAGGATTAACCAGACGAACCATTGTAACTCAATAAACTTCTGTAAACGCTTGTTTAATTCATTTCAAAGTGAATTTAACAAAATGGACGAACGGTTCCGTGGACTTGACCTCGATAGAGTTTCGTCAAAAAACAAAATGAAATTTGCAATCAAGCACAGTGCACAGCATATAGTTTGTTATGGCGCATTAAGTTCGTTTTGGGTCTAACATTGTCGAATATGGAAACAAAATCTTCCTCTCTTGATTTAATTTGTTTATCAACCAATAGCTTCTACTGAATAGCTTGACAAGCACCTGTTTGGGCATTCCGTAACTATCACAGGCTTCCTTTTTACAGGTTCTGGCTCGCCTCCACCGAGTTCTTTTCTTTCATGTGATGCTTCTTGGCGTGGAAGACTACTTACATGCAGTACTTATGTATGTTTTTGGTAAACGAAAAGTTGCATTAAGCTTTTTTATCCTGACACACTTTATTTCCTGATAACGTATGAAGTGAAAATAATATAGACATTAACATACATAAAACAAAGGAATATGAAAGACAGTTAGATTAGGGTCTGAATCCGGGCTCGTAGCGTCTACTTTGCCATGCTACCCTGTTGACGCAGCTGACACGATGTATTCATTATTTCCATAAACGAGCAAGCTTGTTCCCTGCGCACAACTGCCTTTTTTCAACTTTCGGAGATCGAACAAATATCTCCTTTCAGGATTTCTCATTTCCATATTGGTGAGCTCGATTTGAGTAAAACTTCCGCCAAAATCTACAGATAACTGAGCAAATGTCAATTCTAGTGGCACGAAGGCGAGTGATGTCTCTAGAATTCTTGGCCATAACTGAAAGTGGGAAATATACCAAGGGATATTGAGTTAAAGGAACAGCTTTCACCGTGCACATTTCCACAAGAGCTGCATACAGATAATAAAGCTTACCAAGTGCATGTAAAGCTTCATGATTCCGTTTCTCCCCGACCAAGGTACCTAGACTGTTAAAGTAGACCAGGAGACAAGACAACAAAAGCGATTAATGTAGGAGACAAGATATATCTCCTTGAAATAGAGATTGGCAATGTTAGTATTGAAGCTGAAATTGGTGCTCTGTGTCTGGAGATGGAAATATAGGCAACTACAACACGTTTGCCTTTTACGTACAGCGATTTCATGCCGATGAACATGTTCTGTAACTCCTCGTTGTTCTGTGAAATGATTGAATATCGCTTGACTGCAGTTACAGTTGCAGTTGCAGTTCTTATTGACCTAAGCTGCTAACTGGTTATAGCTTTCTGCTAGTTAAACCTGTTTCATTTTATCCAGCTTAGCAACTGATTTTTACTCAGAAGCTGCATCGAACGATAGTTAAAAATCAACCTAAATAGTGTTTATATATTTGGATGCTAAACATAATAGAAGCAAATCTTAAAAAGCACCTAACTTACTCCAATAAAAGAAAAACAATATTGGAATAAGGCAAAAAACTTGCTAGCCAATATCTGCAAGTGAAGAATTGTCTATTATTGTAGGTAAAAATCTTGGTGAGATCTTACAACTGTGCTAGTGTTACGAATGCTTGTAAGGAAACAATTCTCCCGGACGCCAGTCATGCTGAAGTCCGCTAAAAAATATTCGTGCTGACGCCCATTCTACCAATAGACTCAAGTAAGAATCGGAAAAAGAGATAAAGTTTAGAGCCAATTTTTTTGAGTATGGCCACCTCATGGAAGCCAACATGACATAAAACCCTTTAAAAAACCTTAACCTGTAAAAAATTAAATAACATCCTGCATTTAATAATATGTCTGGTTAGCCGAATGCTTCTAGAATTCATGTAGGGCAATGAAGTTTAGGAAGTTGTGAAAAAATAAAAACGAATTTCATACATATGCGAAACGGGACTCCCAATAAGGGCGCATATCAAATTGGAACTCTAAACTCATTTATTTTTCCAGCAAGCTTATATTATTTAAGTATGTTCCGTATTTTTGTATGCATATATATTTTTTGTTTCTGCTCCCTTAGTCTTTTATGGAAAGGACTTGCTTGAAAGCTGAGTGAAAGTAATACCAACCCAAGCGTTCCAGTAATGAACTGATTTAAACTGATTTAGAAATGTTTTATTGTTTTGATTCATGTTGGAATTTTTTACTTGATGATACTTTTTTCCTCTTGCTCGTATCCTGGATATTGTTTATTTTTCGCTACCAGACTTTTTTTCGACCCTGAGAGTGCCCCTCCAAGTTTTCTTAACTTAGTAATCTAAGTTATTTTCTTGCATTTGATTTGATATTCCAGTATATCTCCCACCAATGTTCAGTCAAAGGCAGGCAACAGATTTTCGGTTTAATTTATTTTCGCAGTGCAACTCTCACGTGTAGTACCTTTCCAAAAGCTATATAGAGTCTTTCCTTATTGTACCAAGGCATTCAGGCAGCAGAACAAATATGATCGTCTATATCATTCTAATCTCACAACTTCATGTATTTCTTGTGCATTGCACTCTTAAATAATATTGGAATATATGTTTTACTTTACTTAAAAATAAAATAAAATATTATTTAAATATTTTCCCTCACTTCTTAATGTCTTCTATAGTCTAAATCTGACCCTTCAAAGATATATAACTTATAGGTAATTTTCGATTTTTAATTTTTTTTTTGGCTACAAATATCTTGCTAAAACTTCCAATACTTTCACGCCTTAGTTGTTCTCCGTCAACTAGCCTCATTAGGTTTTTCCTGATATCTTAGTATTCTGTGACTTAGGCGACTGCGAACAGTTACAAAGCAATCCAAAATATATATATATATAGGTCAAATCTAGGAAGATCTACGCCAGAGAATTTTGTGATAAAGTTACACTAACAATACAACACTATAAATCCTAAGTTTAATTCTCACTTCCAACATTACTATCATTCTCTTATAATATCCTTCAGCTTCTAACTAATATAATAAAGTACAATGGAATTGCTCAACTATCACCAACCCGTGTCAAGTATCCCATCATACCAGCCTGATGCTGAGACACAAATGATGAAGAAGCCATTGTTTGCTCCAAGCAACGCTATAACACACAACCAAGTATACCAATACCAATCCGATGGTGAGCTGACTTCTGGTCACAATACTTCTGCCGCTTCTACTAACAATGACTACGACTACAAGGAGTCATATAGTTACATGTTGAACCCCAATGAAGTCAGTTCTATTGGGAGTTTCTCTCCCGCCAACACGCCTTTCAATTTGGCAATGTTGCAGTCTCAGCAACAAAGGGCACAGCTGCAAAACGGTACATCTTTATCGGAACCTCATTTGCAACCACAACCTAGCCAAACCCAACAGCTTGGTAACGGCATATTACAAGGTAATTCTCAACTTCCGCTTCCAATCAACTACCAGCCTACACAACAACATCCAGAAGAGAAGTTTCAAGTTAAAAGTCATTCTCTTCCAGAATTAAAGTACACTGCTGGTGAGTACGAAGACAAGGGCAGACTTGGTTCTTATCCCGTTCCTATGTACGCTCCTCACTCAGAGCCTCACTACACAAGCTATCAGCCACAACAATTACCACTAGGAAGTGTTCCTAATGCTGGAGTCCAGTTGCCTCTCAATATTGACGTCAACCAATATCCAGACATGACAACGTTAGTGAACTCTAACTCTAATATAGTTGTTCCTTTGGTTGAAAGTCAGTTTGTTGACCACAAGGTGTGTTGTGTATGTGGAAAGAGAATAACCAGAGATATGTCCAGACACATGAGAACACATCAAAGTGAATCCAGATTTACTTGTAAGTTTCCAAAAAATCAATGCCGTCATAAACTGGGAAAGTTTAACAGACCTTACGATTTCAAGAAACATCTTCTCAACAGACATTTCAAATTTGACAACATAGCCATCAAGAGATTACATAACTTAAGCGATAAACTCGATCACTGGGGTACCTGCCCTTGTGGATTAAGGTATATGGGTAAGGATTGGCTAGATGATCATATCCTTACCGATGACACTTCTAAAAAGTGCCCATGCGTCGAGTAAAAATGTATGGTTTCATTTTGCTAATTTCTTCACGATTTATGTTACTTGTACTTGTAGTTCTTTGAGGAATGGTCTCACGTTGACCACTGTCGACGATTGTAATTAGCACCTTGTATTTTATTCGAGCCTACTTCAACTATGTCTCGAACAAGTTGTCATAAAAAAGATTAGAATATACACTTAATGTTAGAACAAATATAGAGCCTCACAACTTCTTGTACAACTCAGTAAGCTCTTTGGCTTCATAAATCCTAACCACCGGTTCGTTGCCCTTCTCAAAGCTCTCCTGAGCAGCATTCACAGCAATCTGGGCGACTTCTGCGCCAAAAATTGGGTTACCAAGAAAAGATAGAGGCGTTCCATGAACAAACTTCAATACACCAACAGATACGTTGTTTAACAAACCTTTGGAAGTTTCCCTTTCGCCCAAGAGAACTCCTGGTCTCAAGATGATGGTTCTGGGAAACTTCAAAGCTATGATGTCGTTTTCCAATTGGCCCTTAACCTGGAGGTACAAAAACGAAGACTGGGCATTCGCGCCTATGCTGGAAACCAATACGAAAGTTTCAACCCCCGCAGCTTTAGCCGCCTTTGCAGCCTCGTAGTTGATCCCATAATCGATTTTCTTGAAGTTCTCAGGGGATCCGGCAGCAGCACGAGTAGTTCCAAAAGCTGAGAAAAAGGCTGTATAGCCCTTAGCTTCTTTTTCAATGATGGCTGGCCATTCATCACTCTCCTTCTTTTCGATTGAGTTGATTTTGTCGCCACTGATGCTTGGAAGACGACGACTAACAGTAGAGATCTTGTTGAAGGCAGCAGAACTGTCAAGAAGCTTAAGAATTTGAAGGCCTACAAGACCCGTGGAACCAAGAACAAATGCGCTCATTATCGTAACTACAATTGGTCTTAGGAGGAAGATACAGCTGAAGCCAGAATAGATCCTTAAATTCAGATGGTGGTTGTGGCTCTGTGATCACGCTCTCTAATATACCGGACCATTGGGTCTACAATCTTGGTAGGCCTGCTGTGGTTCTGTTGAAGCTTGCTAAGTGTTGGAAAGAGCTACGAGGCGCTACAAACATCAATATCAAGTCTACAAATGGTAGAGGTCTACCCTCAATTTGGAGATTGGAAATCTCCCTTTTGCAATTGTTGCAGCAATTCGACTTCTGAAAAGTGGCAGGTTGAGCCGCAGCACCCAGCGCCTAAATAGTGGAATCACCAGAAGCTCAAAGCAGTTGTTCAAAAGGGGAGATACAAATAAAATATTCTATATCATGAAACTAAAAAAAAATGAGTAGAAGGTTGGTAGAGCATGTGAAAGGGTTAAATACTAGCTGCTAAAGACGGACCTAGATATTCTCCATAGTAGGAAGATTCTCTAGAATTATTTTTTATGTTTCTAACTCCTGCTGGAGAATATTTTTATGAAGAATGCAATTAAATACGAGCAAGCCGAAGTGATACAAAGGTATCTAAAATGTAAAACGCAATTCATGGAAAATCTAGTGCGCTTGAGGTGAAACAGTGCTTTCCAGGTCATTATGTTCTCGTTGTCCACATAACAATACAGTTTATAAAGTATAAAACTCAACTTGACAACTTTTGTCAGGAACACAATCGTCCACACCCGATTGTCAAAAACCAAGTTTCAACTAGCAGTGACTGTTGTGAATTGGGACCGCGCAAGCTTTTGAATTACGAAGTACAAGAAGCTTCCTAGTGCAACTAGCAGGCACATAGAACGTCTAGAATCTGTTGGGATGTTCCATGCTGATGGCTTACGTCAATTATCAGGGAGGAGTAGGGGTCCCCGATTTCCACTTGTTGGGTGTTTAGTTGCCAATATCGAGGAGAGCTGGTGCACAAGATTGCCTGCCATAGAAAGATACTCGATTTAAGATGCATCAATTATTTCCTGTTGGAGATGTATTTTAAAGGGCGGCGAAGGCGAATTACATCAACTAATATCTGCAAGCGTAGGATATATGAGCGCTGGTTCTACAAGTGAGCTATTTGAAGCCTTGCTACAATCGAAGAAAGTCAATAGAATATTCCTCGTACATTCTGCATTCTGTTCGGGTACATAATGATTTTTTTCTATCGTAATATGCTAACAATCGACACGATCTCTTCCTAAAATTAGACTGCAAGAAGAATTTATCCTATTGTAATGCAGCAAAAAGGATATTACATACTTGTTACCGACATTGTTTCACTCCAACCGATTTATCCCTCGTTCCCCTGTATCAAGAATTATGTAGTCGTTACCTTTGTTCAGCATTTCCCACGAACAATTGCAAGGAAGTTCATTCTTGCTGATTTTATTTTTTGTGGTCATTGAAGAAGGAGTGATCTGTTGGCATGTATTCGTGCCAGCCAGCACAGCTCTATAGAGAAGTGATTTGCGTAATGGCCTAGCTGGCAGTGGGCCGAGCGGCAGAGGTTTCATGACATTCCACATTTCCAAAATGGGTATTACCCGTCCATATTTCGATCCGTTCCCGAATAGCATTTACGGTAGTCTAAAGTGGGATATGATCCTTTGTATTTATCAGGGGGAACCAAAAATAAAAATACAATTCAGAATGCTGCTTGGAGCCTACAGACTACAGGTTATTATTTTTAGCGTATGGCCTATCTTACAATAGGTGCTCCCCGACAGAACCAGAAAAATTATGTAGCCGCATAATTTACTGTAGTGTGCAAACCATTTATTTTCTAGAACAATTACTGCTTCCGGAGGCTTTCCATACGTCAAAAATTGAAAATACTTGAGAGCTGGACAGAGCAAAGACTGAGCCAAAATAAATCCGGTCAGCATCTAGAGTAAAGCGTAGATCAGTTTGTATATACGTTTAATGTGCTTTGAATTATGGAATTCGTGGAATTAAAGCGAAATAAGATGGCTTGTATATATGCTGAAGTAGCTGCCAGCTTAGTTCCGCACGATTCAGCTACATACGGTATAGACTGCTAGGAGTTTAGCTGTCTGATTTCACCAACGGAAAAGTTGGTTCTACGAATGTGACGTACAACGGCAGTCAACGGTTGAGATATAAGGAAGGTCCAACTATTATCCGGCATTAAACCACCTGGTATCTTACGATCACAACTGTCGTTCCATACTCTGCCAGGTTGCAACAGCTGCATGGTAGAAAAAAACAATGCGGGCTTTTGGAACGGATTAAGCTAATAATTCAACTTTTTTATATTTCTTTATCCATACAATGGGCTAAAAAAATTTTATGACTTCTATATTTTTCAATTCACCGGTTTATATTTTTACAGACGGGTGATTATGAACTGATTTTCGCGAGAGTACTCACTGAAGCGAGATGAGCGTTTTGAAGCCAGATGTCTCGTACGCTGCAATCATGGGGGTTGAAGTGCAGCCTGTACCGGGGTTGAGTCCATCTCACTCCAGGGGCTCAGAGACCATCTGCACCACTTTTATTCATCTGGTGGAGTTGAACGAGCAAGTTAGTATTTTTTGGTGAGTTTGTCAGAAGCCGATTGTGATCCTGAAAGGGAATATTACTATGCTTGTAGTCATATTTTAAGAGCATAACCGCTTTTAATATTAACTGATTCTATTGACGGAAAATAAGATGTAATCCGTCTTGTTGGAAAGAAAATAACCTTCAATCTGGTGGGATTGACAGAGAATAAGCTTTATTTTTACTGGCTCCGCTAACAAAATATGAATAATGATGCCATGGTAGCAAAAAAAAATTCAATTTCAAATATTATTCTCTCTTTCTGGGGTCAATTCTCATTGTACTAGGGCATTTAACCGTTGACGACGCCGTATGTTGATGCTGACGCAACGTTCATAGGTGACGCAACGTTCATAGACGATGCGAAGGTTATTCAGCGGCAACGCTGCTGAGTGGTTGCTAATTGATTCGAAGTTGTGCCCCTCCCCCACATACTTCCCCATGGCAAACATCAGAGAGACGAGAAATTTCTCTTGATGAGTTGGGTTTGAATGTGAATGTGAATCTACGAGGCCATATTAGGTATTCCAGTACGAAGCCGGACTTGTGATTTTCCATTGTGTAGTCATATTTCATGTCGGCACAACTCAATAATGCCGGAGGCAATTCCGTGATGTAGCCGGGACGATTTTGCTTTTTATTTTCACAAAAGTGAAACGGTAGCAAGAGCCCAAAATACGAAAGTGGAAGATGCACAAACAGGATTGACTGAGACTCAGACTCATCTGCTTCTCGGAATTGGCTGTTTGTGACTCTGTAGGTTTTAACGTCCGCTCCATGCGATTGTTCGGTTTGTACTACTACGGTCCTCATGAAGGTGTCTGGATCCTTTTGCAATTGCAACAGCTGTCTGGGCTCTGGTTCAAGGGTATAAAATTCCTAAATACGAGACTTGCTAGGTGGCACAGTTTTTTATGATAGCAGATTTACAAATATCACGTAGCGTTCCTGGGCACCCACCACTGTGGTTTCCGGTAGCAGAACCATACGGAAGAAGAACTCAGATGTAGCGACAAGTAGTACAAGTAGCACCTGGAATACCTGGCAGCGCAAAGAGTTTGTTCGTTTTCTAAGTGAACAGAATCAGCACTGATGGTGGTGGTTTCTCGCTTTCTCCATGTAACATTTTTGAGCCGAAGCATTTTGGCTTGTTACCGAGAACCAGTCTGGGAATACCGCGCTTCCTTAGCGCACCATTGGCGCGGTTTTTCTGGAGCTGTCGCTGCATCAAGACAAGTACACTACTCAACCTCGACAGTACACAATCCTCCCACCAGCCTGGTGCTGCATATATCTGGCACCAACATTAAAGACAAAAACTCCTCTGGCTCTTCTTCCCCCACAAGAGCCTTCCGTGGTACCATGGACCGAGCTGGAGCAAGCATGACCAGCCACGGTGGAACGAACGACAGGTCGTCGACCTCCCACGGCGATGCGGCTCTCACTCCCATGCCTGGCTACATCCAACCATCGTTGTTTGGCGATGGTGACATCACCGACATTAACATCATGACCAGCGCCAGTAATCCCGATATCAGCAGGGGAGTTCTTCACGGAGCCAACAACAACCACACCACCAACAATAACGCCAATAGCGCCCTCAACAGCAATATCAGCCCCAATAGCAATTCTCTCCTGGGTGACTCGCACACCCTAGCTAATCTCAGTAACCTCAGCAATTTCAGCAATCTTAATAATCTCAGCAACCTCAATACTCCGGATAATTCCACCACACCCAATAACCTCAACTTCAACAACAATTCTTCTGGAAATCAATACAGCCAGATGGACGAATTTGGGTTTGATCTCAAAAACGACCAGTACGACTACTTTTCCCAAGTCTCTCTACTGGCACCGTCATCCCGCATAGACCATGTCTATGGGTTGGATTTCGGAGACTTCGAGAAGTCTCAGCAAAAGCTGCAAGGTAATCGACACCGACCACAGGGTCAACAAACTCTACAACAGCCACTACCACTTCCACTACCGCAATATGGACAGAATATACAATTACAGAATCAGAATCAAGTACAAAATCAGTTAAACGGCCCTGAACAAAGACTAGAACAAGATTTTCAGAATTACCATCCCCGTTTCAGATTGGACCACCAATACTCTCTTTCTCAAGAAGGAGTGGAGTACCCAAATGTCGAAGGATTTCAGCCGAAACGTAAGCACAGCAATGAAAACGATTCCTCTGTATCTGACACGGGCTTGGGACCCGGTTCTAGCTCCATGACACAGTTGCCATATCCACCAAAACCACCTACCATACGGCAGAACTCGCTTCCATTATCCCAGAAGGCTATGAACCACAACCACAAGAAGAACCTAGGAGCTACTGGGCTCAGCTTCTTTGGTTACAGTGGCAATCCACCAATGTATGGAAATGAGAATCCACCGAATTCTGGCAATTCGCAGAATGCTCAAATTCCGCAAAATCTCCAAAACCAACAAAAGCAAAATCTCCCAAACCAATACAATTCGTCTTCTTACAAAGATATAGACTTGAGTATAAGTCAAAAATCCGATGCTACTGTTACACTTGGCTCACCTTCTGAGGCCAAAAAGAGAACAACACCAAAACCTAGAGGCAGACCCAGGAAGAATAGAAACCCTGGATTTTTCTTGCCATTAGATAACATCAACTCAAAAAACCAGATTGCAAAGGTCGCCACTAATTCCATTTCGTCTTCTCATTCTGACACAGCAGCATATAACTGGAACCGGACTGAACGAGTTAACAATAGTGGCACACGAAACTTCAGTGCTAATATACCTTTGTTCAAAGACGATGGCCAACATACCCCCAATCCTGAGTTGCGGCTTTTTGAAGCTGATTTAGGAATTCAGGACGACAGCTTGCAACGGTTCACACCTTCCCATTCCAATATCACTCCATCCATGAATCCTCCTCTCAATGTAAATGGCTACTTTGAGTTGGGGAACCACAATCAAAGTGGAAATATTAATAGTAGCAGTAGCAACAACAATAACAGCGAATTTGATACCAGCAGTCTTCTCACTCATTTCATTTCTCCGCACATCAATTACAACGAACACACCTTCAACAACTTCAACAAGGAGTTTGATGATTATTTGTCAGAGACAGGTACGAACTCAAATCTTGTGCAGCAGCGTCCAGTTTCGGGTCAATATCAGCTTATAAATAAGGAGCAGATCAGTATGAGTCGAGGAGTACCTTTGGAAACTGATTCTGATGATGTAGGCTTTGGAGGCGATTTGGGTGGGTTCAATTTTGATGTGAACCCCCGAAACGAGTTGTTTGACCCGGAAAATCTTCCAAAGCCAACAGTTTACGAGAACAATGAGCTCGTAGCCACCCTGGCAAGCTCGATGTTGAATCCTACTCCGATTTACGACGACAATGATGCACTTTCTGTAAACCAGCATGGAGCTACAAGTCTCAGCCAGAGTCTGGCCAATGGATCGGATTTTGATCTGTCTGATTCGGACAAGGAATCCAAGCCCTCGGGTCATCTAGATGTTCCACGACCAGCAATCGTACGTTCCATATCCGAACATAGCGGCAACAGCAATTCCAATTCCAACTCGCTGCCACCGCAGGAGTTCAGACACGACGACAACGACATCCTGCTCCAGAAGCCCAAAAAGAAGAGGTTGCCCAAAGGTGCCGTTTGCTCCATATGCGACAAGTACATAAGTCGAGACTTGACTAGACACATGCGGATTCACAATGAAGTGGGACGGTTCCAATGCGTATATCCGAAGTATATGTGCAACCACAAGACTCAGTACTTTAACCGGCCCTATGACTACAAGAAACATCTTCTTCATATGCATTTCCGCTTCGACGACCCCAAAGGAAAAACAGCCAACACTTTGACAGACAAACTACCATTAGAAGGTATTTGTATAGCATGCGGTGCACGTTTTGTAGCGAATGACTGGTTGGAAACTCATGTGTTGACGAATTCAGCCACCAAGTGCCCTTCGTTAGAGAATCGGGAGTGAAAACTATTGAAGAATAAGCTATATAGATGATAGTAATAGACGATAGTGAGAGTAAGGTGTAACAATTCACGGTAAGTGATAGTAAGGTGTAGACTATAGACATAAGGACCACATGTTATCGAAGATGGACTGTAAAGTAAATAGCTACAAAGTTGTTTCACCAATTTATGTAGCAAGTATTAGTTTTTCCTTGACACTTTAGTACTTCTACATAACTCCATTCTCAATCACCATTGATGAGCTGGATCAATTTAATATATTGCTCATTGGGTGCAACTTTTAGGGTGCCCAATTTCTCACCCCAACATCTTTTCTATCCGCGTCAATTTTAGCAATCAACTACATCGGAATGAGAGGTCTAAACTGCTGTTGAAGCAAATTTTGCCCATTATCGTAATCTTCGGTTTAGAAACGGGAAAGACCCTTAGGCGTATACCAACCGACCACTTCATTTTGCAATCGACCAGTTCCGGAACTGCATGCCCAATCGGGACAGATATTTGCGCAAGATCCTGTAAATTCACCTACCTGCAGGATAAGACCAGAAAAACACTCAACTATGAGCAATTTTATCTATACCATCTGAGACATGGAGGTCCACAACTTTTTCAGCACCAGTGTATATATATGGGGCGTCTCCAGATTTGATTAGAATGGAGAAATTTGGCAGATTTGAGATATAGCAGAAATAGCTATCTTTTATTTGAATTTTTCACCCTCATCACCGCTTTCACAGTTGGCTGTACTATCACCTTTAGAGGATTCAGTAATTTTTCAGATCTGAACATTGTATTGAGAGCTCAATTCCACACTAAAATATCAAAAGGCGTCCTATAAAAAATGGCAGAAATACTTACAATTGTAGAGAGACACATGGACATGGACATGGGCAGCTCGGCCACCAGTTCAATGGCGATGAACTTAGCTTCGTCCACTATGGCTATGGCTATGACCTCTGCCACTGACTCTGCCTCTGACCTGATGGATATGGGAGGACATGCAATGCACATGTATTTCACAACTCAGTACAAAAACTACCCGGTGTTGTTTCTGCTGTTGAGTGCAGCCAATGGTGGCCAGGCTTTCGGCATCTTTTTGTTACTTTTCGTTGTAGCTTTTCTTTCCAGAGGCTTGGAGTTCGTCAGAAACTACTTAGAACAAGTGGTATGGAAGAATCCCATATATGTAGAAAGCCGTCCTGGTCAAAAGCAACAGGACCACAAAGAAGCTGACATTGCCGTAAAGCTGAGCATAGTACATCATTCTTGTTGGGCTAATTCTGAACAATCATCAATGAAAGCAGATTCAACTAACACTACCACTGAACCTTTGGAAGGACAGCATAGCGGTAGCAGAGCCAACCAGTTACCTTTGGCTTCTCGCTTCTTCAGGGATGTAATCAGATTGACTTTGTGTATCTTGCCTGACTTGTTTAATTACACCCTCATGTTAGCAGCCATGTCTTTCTCGTTAGTGTACTTCTTTGCTGTAGTGTTGGGCTCCGGTATCGGCAGATTTGTGTTTGAGAGAAGTCTGGAAAGGTTGAATGTAATACCTCCTTCACCTTTCAATACACATTGTTAGTGAATTAATGTCATATTTGTATATAAACTAATACTTCACGGAATCAGCAATTAGATCAATTGCAATTGCAGTTTGTAGCTTGCTATTAACTTGAATATAGTAGAACTGAATCAATAAATGTAACTGGACCTACCATATAACTTAGTCTTCGAAGAACTGAGTACTGTATTTTTTAAAACTGTATTGAACTCATGATAGCATTACCCTACTTCTCTATTGTACATTGTCTATATCATTAGCTCTTAACTAATTCAGAAATCTTCTTCAACAAGTCACTATACTTGGTCTTGTTAAACTGAGTACCGTTTCCATCTGCCAATTTCTCGCTATAAATCAACCTAGCCATGTTGTTGAGCTCACCAAGCGTGAACTTCTGTTCGTTGGTTCTGATCTGGTTCAACATGTTGAACTCGTTCATGGTGAACAACTCAAAGTACTTTGATGACTTATTGAAGTCCACCGTCTCTGGATTACTTGACAAGTTTCTCAACATCTGCAGCAAAGTGAAGATATTCAAAAGAATCCTCTTGATACCATTGGTGTTGACCTTGTGAACCAATATCGAGCCTTGGATAAGCAACTGGTTCAAGAAAGCCGGTAAACCCACAAATATCCCTTCCCTTTCCAAAGTCGACAACGTCTTGCTCAACTTGGCATCTATAGAAAATACTTCCTTATTAAGCAATGCCACAGGGGGGTCGGCATCGCCAGGTTCTGTTGTAGGAACCCAGTCAGACTCTTTGAATGATCTACCTATGTAGTAGATAGATTTACAGCGCAAATCGTATCTAAGAGCAAGCAATGTCTTGTCTCTAATGGACTCAAAGACTTGAACCAATTCGTCAAAACGTTGGATTTTCTCGGAATTGAGTGCCAAGAAGATGTTTTGCTGGTTTACGTCCACATTACCTGCGCCTACGTTTGTACCAGATCTGCCATTTTCTAAGAACGACCAGTTATGACGCAACTTGTCGACAACGGACATGTTGACGGCATCATCGTCGTCATAGGCCAGATAGTTGGACTGCTTCTTGATAGAAGGAAGCCACTTCAAGATCCACGATGTTGTCAACAACAAGTAGCAGACTTGGTTGAAAGACTCGACATCAAGCAAGTCGTCCTTGTTAATGTCAAAGGCTCTGGCCGGAACTTCGCTATCTGAGAGAATTATAGCATTTTCTTTCACAATCAATGCTTCCAACTCTTGCAAGCTTGCCAGAGCATTGGCATGAAGCACAACTCCACTTATTTCCGTCAAAGCAGGAATACGCATCCATCTGCTTATTCTCAGGGTTGGCTTATTGGAAGAGTCTATGGCACTATTGAAGTTGTTGTGCAGGACGTTTCCAGTTGATAACAACTCCTGGTAGAAACTGTTGTATGCCATGGCAAAGCTTTCCAAGAAGTTGAGAGCCGTGTCGCTGAACTCTCGCCTGTACGTAAGTGAAGTGTTGAGAATCAGGCAGATGTTGAGGAAGATCTTCTTGAAGTTTAAAGCATTCTCGTAAATCACCGTAGAGCTTGGCGAGTCTGCAGGCTGCTTAGCGGTGATTATACCCAAATCGGTATTTCTCGTAAGCGAAACCAAGTCCAACTTGAGCCCTGTGATATGTGTAACTCCACCTTTATCATGTTCTGAGCGTATATATGTGCCTCCTATGTATTCACGGAATGAGAATTCTAGACTCTCTCTGACATGCGACAAAAACGAAATCTTCATGAAATCGTCGAAGAACTGCAAGGCTAACTTGTTCGCGGGAGCTTTAGTGGGATTCAGGAAATCTGAAAAGAGTCTCTGGGAGCCTTCAATGAATATGAGAAAAGGCTCAAGGATGATCCGCATATTGTAAAGATTCTTTGGAACCAACACCTCCACCATGGCGTTGAAATTCTCGTTCTGGATGTATGGAGAAGACGAGTCAATGAGTTCAGACTTCTTGCCAGAAGAGTCTTGTAGTATAAAACCAGGGAACATGTCCTGGAGAATAGCCAGGAGATCGTTACTAGTCTTCGTAGACTTTTTGTAGGAAACATCTTCGAATCTAAACGAGTCCTTTTTGCTGAGAATATCGTAGATTTTGCTCTTATTCTTGACTTTCAACAACTCGTTCGAATTCTCTGCTAGGATTAAGGAGTCGCCATGGATGTAGTTGAGCACCAACGCCTGGAGCTCTTTCTTCAACATGTTCCACACACTGAGTAAGTTGTACGAGCTATTGTGGATATCTACATGTATCTTTTCTGCGTTTGGAACTGCATTGCTTAAGCTTTGACCAGATTCCAAAAGATTTACGACTTCAGAAACAACCTTGTGGCGCTGGAACACAGCCAATGCCTTACAGAAAATAGACCCAAACAAGTCCTGGAGTACGACAACAGCATAGTCGCTGAAGCTGTTGTTGCCTATCACATCTGCAATAGACGTCTGCTCATAATTTTGCAACTTGGCCAACTTTGCAAGTGCTATACCATTTCTCAGCTTTACTGTTTCAGTAGCCCTACTGATCAAACCGTGAACTTCCAGCTGGTTGCTGTTAATCAAAATTTCAATCACCTGATGTAGCCGACTGAGTTTAGCAGCGGTGTGCAAGAGCATGTAGATGTAATGGAATGATTGGGCAGAGGACGACAGAGCCGCATCAAGTAAGATGGAGTAGTTGATCTCAGAGCTTCCATCGGTGCTACTGTAATGGGCATGTACTGATGGCAACTGCTGACTTACAAATTTCTCAACGGGTTCGGAAAACACCTCCACTACTTCTGAAATGTCAAGATTTGCTGAGTTATAAACGTACTGCTCCAAGTTGTACAGTTCTGTCACCAAAGCCTTGAACAGTGCAAGCTTTGGATTCGATGAGCTCACCAACGACATCCACGAAGAGAAATTGCTGGTGCTGCCGGTGGTACTGTTAGAGGCTGCTGCAGCTGAGCCTCCTTTCTGGTAAATTTCGTTTTGCAATTCGTCTACAATCATGTCAAACAAGTTGTTCGACTGGATTTCAAGATAGCTCTGCATCGCTCCCATCGCCAGCAAGCTCCACAAGTTGTATTTCTCTGCAACCTTATATCCATTTGATATGACATCATATACTTCGTGAATCTTTTTCTCTTCCACCAACTGGTCAATCTTGTTGGGGATCGCTGTTACCTCTGATATGGCATCAAGAATCTCTATCATCTCAGAGTACCGAGCCGACGCTACACTCAAATCCGTTAAACTCTCAGACCGATCCTGTACGTCCTTAGCTGTCAGTTCCAACATCTGTTTGATCTGGCCAGCGTCCGAATGCGAATCCTGAAGTGTAGAAAGAAGCAAATGATATGAACCGATAGAGTTGTTAAAAAGCTCATGATGTTCGTTAACTACATGTCTTAACGCTGTCTCGGTTCCCTTCATAATATGCTGAAACTCTGGGAAACGATGTGCTAAACCGACCGAAGTGTCGTCCAAAAGTGCAACGGCCACTTCTATCGGATTGGCATCCTCCACAAGGAACTGGGGCCAGTCGTATTTGATCGTATTGTGAACTTCTTTCAATTCAAAGATCGACTCGTCCATGGCACGTGAAGTTTGTGCCGCGGCAGCTCCTGGGGGCATATTGAGTGAAAGTCGATGACTTACCATTCTGAATAAGTGTTCTTTGGTGCAGCGTGTAGATAAGAGGAAAGGAAAGCAATTAATTGAAATATTTCAGTGGCTATTTTGATTTGGTGGCTATTCACACGATCACGTGATTTTCTTGAAGTGAACTATCGTTGAAAGAGAAAATTCGGTGGCTTGGGATATCTGTGCTAGACGGACGCAATATATGCTATTTGTATCAAGTTTTGCCAGCTATATTTCGGCCCTATTCCAGTTAGTTCTTATAGACTCCATGCTTGGTTGGCGGGGCATAACTTGGTGGTCGGAATTGGGAATTGGGCACGTGATATACAATTACGTTCACATAGCCATGATGTAGTAATGATTTTAGCTGACAATCTGATTTTTATCATTTTAAGACATGGCTTAGACCACAACGTAGTTGACCTTTTATTTCACGTAGAAGAGAACCGCCTAATGTCATGGAACTTTAGATGTTAAATGGTTGCAACTTCTGTTATCAAATTGTTCTACACACGACCAATATACATATTTCATAAATTGTGTGATTTCTTTACTAAAACAGAACTCTTTTCTTCACTTCAAGATGACGAAGTCCGTAGAGATCATTGATCTCTCGGATATTCCTGATGGCTCTGCTGAGGTTATTGAAATGTACGCTTTTTTTTGCCTTTCTGGAAACATCTAAGACACCATTGATATTTATTCATTTAGACTACTTTCAGATCATATACTAACACCAACAGCCTAGACTCGGAGTCTGACGTCTCTAAAATTTCTCAACAGCCGTGTCTTATTGATGTAGATACACGAAGTTCCAGTTGCAATCAGTCATTGCCTAAAAGATTGCAGGACACGTCTTCTATTGTGGTTCTGAATAGAACTCCATTTTCCAAGCGAAACCGAAATATTGTACTTCTGTCATCTCCACCTTCAACTGGCCAACTTTTTATTACAGAAGACGAGACAATTGAGGAGTCGTCTTTTTCTTTTCTGCAACAGAACCAAAAACAGGTGCGCGTCCAGAATACCAGTAAGGAACCAAATACTTCTATCTTAGATGTGGTCCACTGGCTTTCAGATAGCAGTATGATTAGCGAGTCTGACCCCAAAAGCGCTTCTCCTAGTACGAGAAGAAAAACTCAGAAATCAGATGTGAACATTCTCCCGCAATTTGAAGAAGATGAGGTTGAAAACGCTGCCATTTCATCTTTTCATAATAGCCGGAACTTGAACTTCACACCTTCCAGTAGCCAAGAGATCTCAATAAAAAGAATTGTAGATTCTCAAAATAACGAAACGACGTGCGAGACAACTATAAGTTCGAAATCAGTAGTTGCAAAAATTTCACCTCCAAGATCTAAAACAAAATCTTCTGAATATTCAATTTCATTCCAACAACTGAAGAGTACATCTGTAAATCCAATTTATGGTACCAATTTGGAATCTAAATCTAAAAGCGCTGAAATTACACCAACAAAAACAAAGCCACGTAAAATGAATGTCAAGGGTACGGTCGTGCTGAAGGAGATGAAAGATGCCAATAGAGTCACCCGAAGCAAAGAAGAGTTGCTTTCTGAAATGGTTTTAATGATGACTCCCTGTGTGAAATCAATGTTTAAACAAGATTATCTTGAAACACAATTTGAAAAGCCACACATTTCCGAATATATCAGCGATCTTCCAATGATTTGCTGGAATAGAAAAGTAAAGGCGTTATACAACCCCGAGACTGATTTGTTTGTGCCCTGTGAAGAGACAGAACTTCAGGAGAAAAATATTGTACTCTATTATGAGGCCCAAGAATTTTTTGAGAAGGTTCACGAGAGAACGCTCAAGTACCAAGTCAATAGAGCATTATCACTACGGAAACAAGACAACGACACTATAATGTACAAGGTTATCATTATGGTAGAGGGGTATGATGTTTTCATCAATAAGCTCAAGCGTTTGGAGCAGAGCAAGTACAAGTCCAAAGTTCTCGATCGACTAAACGAGCCGGATTCATTACTGCTGTCGCAGTCGCAGCCAAAAAGACGTAAAAATGAAATTGCTCCACCGCTAGATATTACTGCTAAAGAGGCTGAGTTGCTTATGAATTCTATTCAGATCGAATTAAAGGTTAACATCTTCACCGTGAGAAATAGCAGTGAAGCGGTGGATTGGCTCCTTTCATACACCTACGCAATCAGTTTTTCACTCTACGACAAATTTGAGAGAAACAGCTCCTTGGCCAATATCGGCGTAGTTCGTTCTGGCTCAGATTCCAAATCTACGTTCATTGGTGGAGTGAGACAGTTCAAGTTGCTTACTGAGGCTAAGGCTGAAAGGCTTTATAGTCATTATCCGTCTCTTCAATCGATTTACCAAGTGCTTACGAAAAATGGAGCTCTAGAACGTGATGGCAACGGGAAGAATCTAATTCCTCCTTCTGCTGAAAGTGCCATGTTGAGATTTTTTACCTCGGAAGATCCTCACGAAGTTATTAATGAATAATGATATAATGAAAAAACGACATAAAGATATAATGACTATCTTAGATAGTCAAACTTACACATAACGAATATACCTGCCCTACAATTACAAAATCGATTACGATTGGTCCAATATACTTGCCATTATTCTATCTTCTAATACAATTAATGTACACACGCATTAGAATCATGATACGATCTTTTTGGCAGAAACCAAGTCTTCTTCGGTCAATCTGTCTGATAACGTCTCGATCTGTTCCAAGCCTTGTGCTAACTGTGCAATTTCCGTAGAGGTAAATTGGTACTTATAGTGCGCTAGTTCAGAAATGATATTAAGAGCCTTTTCGATACAACCAATATGGCCATCTTTGGTCAAAATCGATACTAAATATTCAACCAATTTGGCGTTCTGGATGTTTTCCTGCTTGTCTTCGTCAAGACCAGTAGACAAGATGGACGATACAGCTGACAACTGTCTCAACTGAATCTTGTGGTCATTTTCTTTGGAGAGACTGATAATGTTCCAGCCGTTGTTCTCTACAAAGTTGGCATATGCTGGCTTGAAGTTTCTCATGGCTGAAGAAAGCGCATATAACGTCTTAAGAAGCAAATCTTTAGGAGTCTTTTCGTCAGAAGCAATTTTGATCAACTTTTCTGGTCCACTAGTCTTGTTGAAGTCTTCTTGTGCTTTTGGATTGTTTTGTACAGCAGTTCCAATTACTGAAGCAGCATAGACCCTGAGTGTAGCTGGAACTCCGTCTTCCAATTGATTAACTATAGCTGGCCACAACTTCATGTTTTCGATATTGTTGGCGTTATCCAAGTTTTCTATGAGCATTTCGAAGTTATCGAAGGCTATTTCTTTATCCTCCAATGTAGCTTCTGGGTTTTGTATCACTGCTATGGCTTGTTTCATGAGTGTAGGTTCATCTGGCCCACCGAAAAGTTGCTCAAGCATTTTGGGATCCGGCTGTCCGAGCTTCTGAATGGCCTCCTTGTCCCCTGACTGCTGGGCTATCGACCACTGGAGTAGTTTATCCATATTGAAGAGTAGATCTGTAAGAAAGTTTTGGTGAAGAAGAGATTAATGGCGGTTTGCAATTAAATCGCCTATAAATCGCCTATAAATCGATATAGCAATACCAAAGAATTATCCTGTACATTCTGGAAGGTTCTCAGAGAAGAGGTCCTGCACGAGGACAAGGGCAATTTGGGTGCAAATAGTTAATGTGAATAAAGGACAGACATTTGGCCAGTAGCAAAAATTATGTAGAGTTAAGCATGTAGTGATGTTGTTTATGGAATTTGGAATTGTTTTGCCGAAAGTGTAGAAATGGCTGTGTACTACGTAAGTGCTGATACCAGCAATTTTCTTATGGTCTCAGAGCTTATTCTCTTATAAAAACAATACTAGCGCAAATGGCTAGAATTGAAACGCCAATAAACTGCAAAGTATCTTTCATAACCGTATGTTTCTTTCCTGCTGGTTTCGATGTACTTCCTCTTCTCTCGTCCACATCTCTGGCCCATTGTCATCTGTCAAAAAGCTCTGAAATCACGTGCGAGCTCCATTAGTCCGTACCAAGGAAACCCGGGACAAACCACCGACTAACTGGTGAAATGGCCCCTAGTTGGAAGTCAGTGTGAAAACTACAGCAGTAACGCTATCATTATACGCCCATTCGTGGCTTTGTGGAATCTGGTGATTATCGTCTGAATCTGGCAATACCTGACTCACCTGATTCTTCCACCGTGCCCTGACCTCATCGACCCGGATGGCCGACTCCCGTGGGAAGCTCCTGACAGTGCGGTAGACACACGCTCGGAGTCGGACCTGAAGAAGATTTCTCGGTAATTTTGGTTTTTCAGTAGCGAGAGAACCAGAGAGAAGGAGCGGGAGCCAACGGAGCCAATTTCGTCAATCGAACAAGACCCTGCTCTGTCCGAACAGGATAGGATGGTGTATGTGTGCGAGACTATATTTATGAGTTTTTGGGACTCAATTGGGTCTGTAGCGTGTTCAATTGCAAAATGTGTTCCACGCTCTGCTCATTGACTTGTATGTCTCGGTGGGAATTTCCCACTAATACTCACCAAATCTCGGTAGCCTTCTGTGGAAATGTTCAGTAATCCTCGCCAGCAACTTCGCTAACAACTACTAAGGAAAGAATCAGTAGTATTTCGAAGAGTCCGGCCAACAGCCAGTTTCTACATAATCACTATGTACACAGAAGTAGTCTATGATAACCACTATATACGGAGTGGTCTTGCACACTCTCAGTACACTTTCTCTGCCATTACGTGGTGCATTAATTTCAGTCGGTCTGGTGAGCCGGGCTCCACGACTTCTACCCAATTGCACCTGGGCCAGAAAATATATGGGATGAAAAATATATAAGTGCACCGATTTCTACACAACCAGATTCGTTTAATTCGCTTTCTTTCTTTCCTCTATTCTGTACAACGTTTGTGCGTAGTTTGTTTCTTAATCGAACTCAAGTTTATCCTCATTCACATCGCTATCTCTATATAATGTCGTTATCCAACAAATTGTCTGTTAAGGACCTTGATGTCTCTGGCAAGAGAGTCTTCATCAGAGTAGACTTCAATGTCCCATTGGACGGCAAGACCATCACCAACAACCAACGTATCGTTGCTGCTTTACCAACCATCAAGTACGTCTTGGAACAAAAGCCAAAGGCCGTCATCTTGGCCTCCCATTTGGGTAGACCTAACGGTGAAAGAGTCGACAAGTACTCCTTAGCCCCTGTAGCCGACGAATTGGAAAAGTTGTTGGGTGAAAGAGTCGTCTTCTTGAGCGACTGTGTCGGTTCGGACGTCGAGTCGGCTGTCAACGGCGCTACCAACGGCCAAGTCTTCTTGTTGGAAAACTTGAGATACCACATTGAAGAAGAAGGTTCTCAGAAGAAGGATGGTGAGAAGATCAAGGCTTCAAAGGAAGCTGTGCAAAAGTTCAGAGACCAATTGACCTCTTTGGCCGACGTGTACATCAACGATGCCTTCGGAACCGCCCACAGAGCCCATTCATCTATGGTTGGTTTCAACTTGCCTCAGAGAGCTGCAGGTTTCTTAATGGCCAAGGAATTGGAATACTTTGCCAAAGCCTTGGAAAACCCTGTCAGACCTTTCCTTGCCATCTTGGGAGGTGCCAAGGTCTCTGACAAGATCCAGTTGATTGACAACTTGTTGGACAAAGTCGACTTGTTGATTGTCGGCGGTGGTATGGCTTTCACCTTCAAGAAAGTGTTGGACAACATGCCTATCGGAGACTCTTTGTTTGATGAGGCTGGTTCCAAGAACGTTGAGGCTTTGGTTGCTAAGGCCAAGAAGAATGGTGTTGAAATCGTTTTGCCAGTTGACTTTGTCACTGCTGACAAGTTTGACAAGGATGCCCAAGTCTCGACTGCTACTCAGGAACAAGGTATTCCAGACTCCTGGATGGGTTTAGATGCTGGTCCAAAGTCGAGAGAATTGTTCTCTGCCACTGTTGCCAAGGCTAAGACTATCGTCTGGAACGGTCCACCAGGAGTATTTGAATTCGAAAAGTTCGCTGCCGGTACCAAGTCCTTGTTGGACGACGTTGTGAAGTCTGCTGAAGCTGGAAACACTGTCATTATCGGTGGTGGTGACACTGCCACTGTCGCTAAGAAGTACGGTGTTGTTGACAAGTTGTCGCATGTTTCTACTGGAGGTGGTGCTTCTTTGGAATTGTTGGAAGGTAAGGAATTGCCAGGTGTTGTTGCCATTTCCGATAAACAATAGTTGATATAAGAATTTAATTATACGAATACAATTGTGGTAAAGATAGCGTAGAAATAATAGACTTGTCAGTTAACTGTACTGCTAAGAAAGGTGCTAAACAAAATAGACGTATAGTTTCTCTAACATATATAAACATCTATAACTTGGAGTCTCCACTAATAATCGTGGCCCAGGCCTCTTCCGTCAACTCTTCATAGTTGTCGCCATTTAACCAGTAAATGAGTTCCGTACCAGACTCACCCTTGGGCAACTTCTGGTTCTTAAATTGGTTCTTTGGAACCTTGTGATTGTGAGAAGCCTCTATTCCACTGATTTTGACGAATTGTGGAATGGCGTACTTGGGCAACGTGTGGATTACATGCTTATAAATCTTCTTCAAGGCTTCAGCATGCTTAGATTCATCAGCAAACTCGTCAAGAGGCTCCAACACAGCAAAACATGCTCTACCTTCGTGGTTTGGGACTCTGACACCGACGACGACACTCTGCTTGATGGCTTGTGATCCCATCAACTCATTTTCAACTTCAGTTGCAGAGACGTTTTCGGATTTCCAACGGAATGTATCTCCCAAACGATCTACGAAGTACAACATGCTGTCTTCGTCCCACTTCAACAAGTCACCGCTTCTGAACCAGGCGTCACCCTTCTTGAATACGTCTCTGAGGATCTTCTTTGAAGTGGCACCTTTGTTGCCATAATAGCCCTGGAACGAAGCCTTGGTGTCCTTGGGGTTCTGGATCTTCATCAACAACTCACCCGGTTGGTTGATCCCAACCACCTCGCAAAATCCAGTTTTAGGGTTTCTGTAAACCTCCTCTTCGTCATCAGGATCCATTTTGATCAACGTCTGTTGGGTGCTCAACAATGCACTGGCAATACTTCCAAATTTACGGCAGGCTCCTACTCCATACTCACCGTATTGCATGTTGGTAGTAGCAATGGGCGACTCAGTGGAGGCATAGAACTCACCGATAGCTTCCACATGGAACCGTTTCTTGAATTCCTGCCAAATGTCACGACGCAAACCGTTACCGTAAGCAACTCTTACATTGTGTCTATCCTGATCAGGATGTGGTTTAGCGTGCAACAAATAACGACACACTTCACCAACGTACTGGATATGGGTGGCTCCGACCAAACGAGCCTGCGTCCAGAACGAAGTTGCTGAGAACTTCTGGGAGATGGAAACCGTACCACCAACCAAAAGCGTGGGACACACCCCCAACATAGCAGCTGTCGAATGGTATAATGGCATCGCCGTCAAGACGTTGGACAGATCTTTGATCTTTACAATGTGTCCAAACATCACTCCAGCCAAAAAGGCTTTTCTCCACGACATGATCCCGGCCTTGGGCAAACCGGTGGTACCGGAGGTATAGATCAAGGCACAACAGTCGTAGTCTTGGTGTTGTGGGTTTCTGGTGTTGTCTGGAGCTCTGTATTTGGGCGTGGAAGGGTCTGTCAAGACCTTCAACAACTCACGCTCGTTCATGTAGTGTAGCTTGCAAGTTGGAGCGTCTTGTTTGATGAGTTCCTCAGTGTCTCTGATTGGTCCCGCACAGTCAGGGTCAATGAAGACCTGCGAGACATTGGCGATATTCAAACAGTGCACCAATGGCTTGTCCTTCGTGTTGAAGTTCAAGAACGCAGGTGTGGCACCGAGGTTCCACAACGCGAACCAGAGGAAGATAAACAATGGCTTGTTCATACAGTCAACACCGATGGTATCTTGTGCGGTGACCCCATAGTCGTACTTCAAGATGTGCGAGAACTTCAAGATGATACTGTACAACTCTTTGTAGGTGTAGGTTTCTGTGACGAACTGGTCGTCATAGATTTTAAAGCCTTCTGAGTCAAGCTTGATTGGCGGAGGGTTGACCTTAGGCCTGGGGAAGGCAATTGCCGTGTTATTTGGCTTGGACAAGGCTGTTTTTTCAAACTTGTACCAATAGCTGGCCTTTCCGTGCTTAGCATGGTACAAGTAGGGAAGATTGGGGATGATCTTGGCCAAGATTGAGAAGTCTTCCAGCAAGTGGTACTTGGCCTCTAACAACAGCGTGCCCAAGATTCCGGCAGCAAGCAATTCAAGTCCTGACATGGTCTACGAGATACTTGAAAAGTTGAAACTGAAAATTCTGAAAATGAAAGTCAAGATTCTGAAAATGAAAAAGTCAAAAATCTGAAAAACTAATTACTGAGCTTATCGGAGTCTGCAAGTTGACAGCGATATTGGCAATGTAGTGGGAAACGTATAATTGCCAGCCGGAGAGAACAGTTGGACAATATAGACAGCTTGGAAACCTACAAATATCTCGGATTTCGTAGACTGGCGATTTTATATTTATATATGGCGCTGTGAAAGAGTGCCAACAGTCTCCGCAATAGAAATATCACAGCTACTGTTTAGAAAATTAATTTTTCATGTGTTTTTATCGAGAATCTGCTATCAGAGGGGCAGCCAGTCTGATGAGCCTATGGTAGCACAATATTCTACTGTCTCGCCACTACAAACTTACTACGAATATGACTAGAAATATCCAGTTCTACGCAGCCCTCTTCTGCTTCTCTTTGCTTCTAGTCGTAGCCGTTCTCTACGTATATTTTTGACAGACTCAGATCGAAATATCTTCGCCGAAAAAAAAGATGCTCGGTTCATCTCGGTTTCTGATCACATGGTCTGTGTGAAAGCTCAAAACGTCACAACCCACGGAAGATGTCACTGATGAACAGGAGAAGCTGGGGAAAATCACAAAAGTCCACCCGTCGTGTAGGAATTGCATGCCTTGTAACATTTGGCTTTGTTAATGCTTTTTGTTCCTTCCTACTGGTGGCTCTGCAACCTCTGTGATACTGGAGCACCTGCTCCTCCTACCTGCCCAACAGATTTCTATAGGTTATTATTCTGCTATAGCCACTATGGAGTTCTAAATAGTTTTCACTTCCTCGGAAACTACTTCGTAGCCTGCACCGGGATTACTTCCTCGTCTCTCATTGTAACGTATGCTAATTGTAGATTCGTTGCTGAGTTCAGAGTTTACTTCGTACCCTATTCATATAGTAATCTCACAACTCTCTTGCAAGCTGTCGGCGCATACTCGAACGCCGCTGGGTTCCGTAGACAAGCCCACTAAGAAGTCCATAGCTCAATCCTCCAGGTGTAATTGGCTTCTGGAGTGCAGTAGCATACATGTTGATTCCCAGCAGTTGTTGTGGTGAATTGGCTGAGACTGTAGCGTTAGCGACAACACCAGCAGAAGGAACGTAGAGCTTGCCTCCTTCTACTTGACGTTCCCACAGCTCGACTAGATCGTGATCGCCTTGTTCGAGCAAGAAATGAAGAATTCGGTACGAGTACTTGTGTAAACGGTGGTTGTGTTTGTGCCAGAGCCCGTGTTGAACCAAAGCCTTGAGGTCAGTGTTATCTTCCAGCAAATACTCCGCCATACAACATTGGCTATGTTTCTGGAGAAGAACGTGGAGGAGATCATAGAATAGCACCTTTGTATTATGCAACTGAGCTACATCCACAGCCTGCGCTATCATGGGGATGAATTGCATGTAATCGTTACAGAAGGACTTGACGGCTTCTCTCAAGAGTAGGTGGATACGGAACTCTCCTTCGTTAATGAAAGATGGCGTAGATGAGAGTGAAATCTCAGTGTAATTGGCAGCTAGTCCTAACTGGAGGTTGCAGAGATACCTGAATATGGTGTCTCTGCTACGAACCACAGGCTCTACCAAGTTCCACTTTTGAAACTGGCGTTGAATTGCGGTCGAGTCGTTGCTGCGGTAATTCCAATGGGACCAGCAGTAGATCAACATCATTTCAAGAAGAAGTAGCTGTGAATGCGAACGAACGCTGTAGACAAGCACTTGAAACACCTGACCAGTATCTATAAGATGCTCTATCAAATCATTGAACGCTGGTAAGAAGTAGTTTGGGTTGCCCAAGATGGGATCAGACACTCCTATGGATAATAACTGTAGAACAGCTATGCAACCTGTGCACTTGTTTTTATCACCATAATCAGAGCCGGCATCTGAATCTGTCTCGAAGCCTGAATCACCTGCTTCGCTCATCTCAAGCTTTGCTCTGGCATCATTAACACTCTTGTTGGCATTCCAGGCAGTTTCAAATTCTGTGGCAGGAATATCTGCCGAATAACTCAATATCTTTGACATCTTGATCGACCGACTCTTAAGTCTGTGAGTTAAGTATTTGGACAGGATATCGCTGTTGAGACTAAGAAGATGGCTAATACTATAAGTAGCCTTTTTGTTGGTTTTGGATTTGGTTCTCACTCTTGTAGGTGGAGGTGGAGGTGGAGGTGGTGGCAGTGGTTCTTGCGGCGAATATTGTTCCGATAATAGGTTCTCTTCTTTGCTGATATCAGCAGACATAAAGTGTTTCAAGCCTGGAGATTCGATGTCATCACGAAAGATTTGGATTTTCTCAAGCTCAGTCACCTGTTCTAGAGATCCGGAAAGGCCCTGGTTACTAGATTCTGTTTCTTCTATAGTGTGACTTTTTTGCAGCTGGACTCTGTTTTCTGTGAAATGAGTGAATCCTGATGCCAAAGAGTTCTCTGAAAGTCGATTTTGACTTTCTTCCGACTCCATAGGCAATTGTTTCAAATTGGAAGAAGGAGCATTGGATTCATGTAGTACTGGAGTTGTCTGTATCAGGTCATTATGAGCATTCCAAATTTCATCTCCAGCCTGCGGTGTGAAAGGACTTGTTGCAGTATCCAATTTGCTCTTCATTGACAAATAGTACTCTCTGACTCCAAAAGAAATGGCTCCTAGCACCACCGTTGCGAATACTAAGAGAAGAAAAATGTAGATCATATTGGCTAGAAGATCTTGTTCACTATATTCTCTTCCTTGTTCCAATTGGTGCAAGAGAGGGTCCTTGCCTAGATTGAAGGCTGTAGAGCCAAACGTTGAATCTGCTGATAAATCTAGAAAGTCTCTCTTTGTCCAAGTCATTTTGGTTGAAGATAAATGGATATGAAGACTTTCTTGAACCTTTTTCAACTTTTCGCAACAAAATATTAAATAGTGTAATAATGAAGAATGAAAACGAATAAAAACTATCACAATTGTCAAACAAAACAAACGGAAATGGGCCCCAATAAAGACCACTCCTCCTTTGTAAGTGTATATTAAATCTCTTCAAAGAAGTAAGCTTAGTACCAATATAAGCAGAAGTTTGTTTGATGACAATTCGCTCTTTTACCGCTGGTTGGCTGCGAATTAAAATAAATGCGACCTACATGTACGCGAGATAAAGAGATCCGTGCCGCAACATTCTTAGCAAAGTCACTTATGAGTCCAATACATGGACAATTGAATAAATTTTGAAAGCTTACTTATACTAGCTTTATTATGTGGTGCGATACAATAAAATTGAATATAGAATACTCTCTCATTCTTCCAGCACTTCAGAACTCTTAACTACTACAGCTAAAATAATCCAACTATATGCACACCAGAACTGAAAAATCATTCCACACCCGTCTGGTTCTGATTTCATGAACAATTACTCCATCTTCTCCAGATTTTTTTAGCTTACCAGGCAAGCAAAATACAGCCATGCTATCTAAGACGAGATTCTTTTTCACCAAGAACTCATATGTGTTGAAGTCGCTTGCTCAAAGCCGAGGATGTCGACTTTCCATAGCTTCTGCGGCCAATACTGGAATTTCCAAACAGTTTAAGTTGAAAAATTTCAACTTCTGGCCCAACACCATGAAGAGTCTGAGATTTTACTCCACAAGTTCGATTTCAGCAGAAGGAGCCCCTAAGATTTCTGAATCTACAGCTACAGCTGCTGCTGTTAAAAACAATACAAAGAAGGTCATCTCCAACAAGATTGTAGCTTATTGGTTGATGGGAACGTCAGGTTTGGTCTTTGGCATTGTGGTTTTGGGAGGTTTGACAAGATTAACTGAGTCTGGGTTGTCGATAACAGAATGGAAGCCAGTGACAGGTGCAATTCCTCCTTTGAACGAGAAAGAATGGCAAGAGGAATTCGAAAAGTACAAGAACTCACCTGAATTCAAGCAGTTGAATTCACATATTACCTTGGAAGAGTTCAAGTTCATCTTCAGCATGGAATGGGGTCACAGATTGATGGGAAGAGGAATAGGGATGTTTTTCATCTTGCCTGCACTCTTCTTCTGGAAGACTGGAAGATTTAGCCCTCACATCACGAGACGAGTTATAGGCCTAACAGGCTTGCTAGGATTGCAAGGAGCTATTGGTTGGTGGATGGTCAAGTCTGGTTTAGATGAAGAACAGCTTGCTGCCAGAAAGTCCAAGCCTACCGTATCTCAATATCGTTTGACTACACATTTGGGTGCTGCCTTCTTGATGTACTTGGGTGTGTTATGGACTGCATTTGAGATCTTGAATGAAAACAAGTTGATGAAACAAGCTCAAAGGGCTCCTGAGATCGCAAAGGAAGTGATGGCGAAATTAACCAATCCTGCCTTGAAGCCTGTACGTGTTCTTGCATCTGGTTTGTTGGTTTTAGCCTTTGCCACAGCCATGTCTGGAGGTATGGTTGCTGGCTTGGACGCTGGTTTGATCTACAACACCTTCCCTCACATGGGAGACGACTACATTCCTAGTGCTAGTGAGTTAATGGATCCTGTTTACGCCAGAAAGGAGGACAAGTCGGACATGGTATGGAGAAATCTCTTGGAAAATCCTACTACTGTCCAATTGGTTCATCGTATCTTTGCTACCACAACATTCTTCGCGATCTTGGCTGCTCATCTGTATGTTAACAGGAGAAAGACTTTTATTCCGAAGCCAGTAACCAGACTGATGCATGGAGTTATGGGTGCTGTCACCTTACAGGTTGCTCTTGGCATTACCACCTTGATATACTTGGTTCCCATTTCACTTGGAGCAGCTCATCAGGCTGGAGCTTTGGTTCTTCTCACTGCCTGTCTTGCTTTCTCGGCCAAAATGAAGAAGCCTAGACCAGAAGTTATCTCCTACATCAACTCGGCGATGAAAAATCTGTTGCTAAAGGCTAAAGTATAACTACTGCAATATTAATCTACAACCTGTCCACTCTTGTATATATTAGCGAAATCTGTAAATAGTTACGAAAGTATGCAATATTAGTTATGAATAGTCCTACCAGATCCGTTTGCTGGACATTTTGTAGCGCATGACGTTATGGAGCGTATCGTTATCACCGGTTTGATCCTTCTTGGGACTGAGCAGTTGTTTTTCGTTTCTCTTCTCTTCCACAGTCGGAGGGACTTCTTCTCCATAGTCGTAGAGATGTGATCTCGTTTTAGGATTGATAGATGAAGCTTCGCTATTAGGATTTCCTGGGAAATAAGAAATTGAGTTTATGGCTGAGATGGGAGAGTCAATTTCGGGCACAATATCACCAGATATTCTTTTGGACTCTAATAGACTGGCTTCAGCATCTTTGATGGGAGTATCCAAAGGGGTTGATGGAATAAAGACTTCCTTTTGAAAGGTCACTGGATCAAGCTTTGGCAGTGCTTCTGGAGTCAACACCAATGCTTCTGCGTTCTTTTTCTCTATGGAGTTTCTTTTTAGTTCCTCTTGAAATGCGATATGTTCCGTTTTTGTTGAGCTTGCCATCTTAAGAATCACCAAGCCGAGAATCAATCTAATGAGAATCAAGGTCAAAAAAGTCGCTGTAATCAAAGCTCCTGAAGCAAGAATAGAATAGGAATACGACGACACTATGGGAAACACAAACACACGCTTGAGATCAGACATCGTCATTCTCAACGAGCAAACTACCGATGCTAACAAGGGCAACCCAATACGTCTTGTCAAGACGATGTAGTCAGTCAAATCGTTAGCTTCGAGCTGGTTGTTGGATTCAAACTTGAATACTTGCAAGAAATCAAGACTCAACACATAAACGAAGTTACGATACACTCTGGGTCTGACCTTATTGAATTTGGAGATGTAGCAATGCTTGAGCCAGTCTACCAATATTTCACTGCCTATGACTACAATCCCAGGACCAAATATGGCCCCGAACCAAGTATTCCAGCTCTTCCAGCTGTTAGGAATGAGCCCGATATGGTTGCTATTCAACTGTAGCAAATTTCTAACAGCAATGATGCCGAGCATGAAGAGAAGTTGGAATCGTTCTGTCAAGTCTGCCATGGCGATCTGGAAAAGACCCTCTCTGTCAGACTTTTTGAACACAGAACTCTTCAATTCTGAGAATTGATTCGATAGCAATAGGGTCATCAAGGCGTTAGAATATGAGTTGGCTGCTACGTTTAGTGACACTGTTTGCGAGATAAGGATGTATGCATGCAAAGACAAGTAGACGATGGAAAGCAAATAGAAGACTGCAAACTTTGGAATCTGACTTCCTTTTCTATCTAAAGGTATATTGTACAAGATGTTTAAAATATCCTGGCCAAGAGATGAGCAAAGTTTTTCTGCTACTTCAAGAACGCCGAACATCACATAGAGCTTGATGTGAGTCTCACCTCTGACTTCGTGATACATACGGGAGATATCAAGACTCTTTGACGATAGAACTACGATAGAAAATGATACTATGGTAAGCGTAATCATATCCTTTTTAACGTTGAGAAAACGACGCGATAAGATTGATTTGATACTTCCCAGGAGCTTCCGATTCGTAAGGTGGCGATACAAATCTGCTACTGTCGCATAAGCAACTACAAGGATCTTGAGTGGAGCCAAGGTGAACAACGTCAAGAATGAATTGACACAGACAAGCAAGCCAAATATCATAAACCGTTCCAAATAGAAAGGAATTTTCATCATATTGACCAATTCTTCGTATGAATGGTCAATTTCAGCATTTATAGATTCGTCTTCCGAGGAATCATGATTATTTATATTGAGCTCTATACAGAGCAACTTGTATAGCGAAAAACGATTCTTGTTGTTACTAGGACAGGCATCTGATCTGCTATTAGATCTAACCGGTCGGATTTCATTAGTGTTATTGAAAAGATTGAAGATTGTTGTAGTTCCGGTCACAGACGAAAATGAACGCTTGGAAGCTCGGGATCCAGAACGAGATCTCGGAGTTGTACTGGTGGATTCTAGGTGTCTCTGAGAACCTGATGTTGACGACTTCAGACTCGGCCGGGACGTAGTACTATTTCTGTGCCGGGCCATAGTAGAGAGCAGTCGATGAAAGAGTGATTACAAGAATTGTGATAAGTTTTGAATTGAAGGACTCACCAAGGTTCTTAAGGTAGAGGGTATAGATTTGATATTGCACGTGACTCCACAACAGGTGACGACTCTAGAAAGAGAACGCGTATATACAGTCGTTTCATTTTATATTCAAAGTAGTGACCGGAATTGGTTCCAACCAAAATGCAAAAATTATTAATACTAGTGACCGGAATAAGTTCAAACCTAGGCATAAAATTATTAGTACTATGGGTCGGAATTGGTTCATACTTTATCACAAAAAATATTCAGACCAGCCTTTGAAAGCTGTTCATACCACAGAAGATGAAATACAGGGTTAGAAATGTCGCTATTATCATACAAAATCATACAGTCGTAAACCTCTCTCAAGATTTAAATAGAATGAATTTGGAGTTACTGTTTTTAGTTGTCAAATCTAACTTTCCAACGAGTATATGCAGCCTTAGTTGCAAATCTACAAAAAGATGAAGTACATTCTAATGAAATAGAGAATATGGAAGCCACCATACGAGACAGCTGAAAACTGGAATATTAGAATGCAATTTTTGTATTAATGAACTGATAAGAAGACAAAGTTAGGATATTCTTCACAAGTTGGAATATTGCATTAGAATTTAGCTTCATTATCAAGCGGTAGTTATATTTCCTTCTTAACGTACAATGTCTAATTTTCAACATGAATAACTTTAATATCCCTCTTTATTTCATTATTTACGTACTTTTTTTGTTTTCTTACTTTCTCTATCCATTTAAAACAAGTCCTCTTCTAAACACAATTCGAAATGTCTAGCAGCATGCCTACAAAATCCTTCATAACTCTCTCTTGTAATCGCTTGAGTAGCTTCTTTGACTATTGGTATCAATTGGTCCTTGTTATTCAAACATGATCTCCTTACTTTGCTTTTGCACATTCCAGAATTCTTAGATGGCATTTAAACAAGGAGAATATGGAGGCAAGAATACAAGTTAAGGTTAAAATCAAGCTTACGTTTATATTCATGTACCCATTCAATTCTTTCTTGCCTGAGCTCATCCAGACTTCGTAAGGTCCATTTCGAAATTCTTTGAAGTCTAAGTTTTATATACTTTACTTACAAAATTATATACTGTTGAAGCTTTGGCTCTTACGTTCCGTTAGGCTTCTTTGAGACTTTTCATCGTATCGTCGAAAGTTACAGTTGCATTTTCTCTTACCGTGTTCTCTACAAAACCTTTGTGCTCATCAGTGAGAAGTAAATGTCAAAACCCTGCTCAAAAAAATTAGTCTGGTTACTGGAGACTAGCGAGACAAATAAAACACATCTTTTAACGTGTTTGTACTAAGAGTGATAAAACAGTTGTTATTTGAGCGTACATATTTGCAATAGACTTTCAAACATAGATAGTATTGAACAATTCAATGACAGATGTGTGATAAAGTATGAACTAATTCCGACCAATAGAATATTTTATGCGTAGGTTGGAGCCAATTCCGTTCTCTAGTTTTGAATAAAAGACCAAAGCACTGTATAACATTAGATAATACATTACACCGTATTTTTCTAAACCGTTCAATGGCCAATGATAGGACAATAAAAATTAGCTGTAGCAGAAATTGGCATGCATATTGCAAAATAACCACGTGACATATAACACGCGATTGATCGAGTCTGTTGGGGTCTTCCCCCAGCGATTTCTCCAACACTCAATCACCAAAGAGAGTAGTATAACTCATGATTTCACACCAAATTTTCTACAAATTCTTCAAACACACGCTTAGAACTATCCAATCACGATTAAAAACTTTTTCCATTTTTCCGAAATTTTTCTGCAGAACAGCCATGGAATTCCTCTCTCTCGACGATTTCATCGTTGCCTTGCAACCGTTTGCCAATAAAGACCTCCTTACACCGCCTGAATCGTCACGACTCCAACTTGTTATCACGGAGCTATTAGTGGACCACTTTGTCGACTTAAGATTGCTCAAGTTTCTTCTGCGTTTTCTTACTCAGCAAGCCTATGACGAGATTATAGAAGAACGCAATATAGAGCACCTCTGCGGATACATACTATGTGATAAGCTGCCTCGCCAACTGGTGAGACGACTTCTGACGAACTCCAATGGAACTGTACCAGCACTGTTGAAAGATCCAGGAGCACTGACCAAGTTTCAGATCTATAACCGAAAGCCTCTGATGGTATTGCCTAACACGTATTTGTCGCAGTACTGTTGTAAGGATCATTACAGAGCTCTGATTTTCTACCGTAACCAACTTTCCAACGAAGCCGTCTTCTCTCGGAAGGATATCTTGATAGAGCCACCATTCCCACAAACAGGAACTGGCTATTCCGTCTGGTACGAAAATAGCATTACTTGCTTGGAAGAAGTCATTGCCAAACACAAAGAGCTTAAGGAACAGGGCAAGTCGCTTTCTGATGTCATTGCCATGATGAACGGATTGTCTATAGGCGACAACCAAATGACCCCAGAAACAAGCCAGTTGATCAAACTTATTGAAGACTTCGAGATTGTAGAAAATGACCCCAAGTCCCCACATGAAGAGTCTTCAGAGCTTTATGACGAGCTTAACCGCGATCAACTATCCAACTCTGTAGAAGGCTATATTACTAACAACAAGAGTTTCGGAGGGTATGTTGTTTGATAGTCATAGTCATCTGAATTTAGTACAATATGCTTCTGCGCTTGGGATATCTGTCAATGACCTGTTTCTATTTTCTTATCCCTATCGAATTGTTACTAGTCCATCGTCACTACTCAGTTGACACTATTCAATTGTATCATACAAGTCAATTGTCACTGTACTTTCCCATAGACTCCTTGCATACATATCTACATATTACGAATTAACGAAATACTTCTATTAAAAATCAAAGTGGTCATAGAATTCATCGCCCCACTTGAAGTAGGGCAACCCTGCTTCATCTAGATAGTCACCTAAAGTCTTGCCCATTCCAACTCCTTCAATATTGGGTATGCCTCTGTAAGTCTTTTTTGTAACTGAATAGTTTCCGAGTCTCATGTCATATGTTTTCCTTGTTTTGTCTCCCAAATTGACGATATTGGAATGTTTATGAACTTGCTTATCGTTCAATTTAGCTATCAAGTCACTGTACGAAACAGACAACTTATCGAAGTGTTTGAACATCTGTTGCTGCTTCCGTTCTTTCTGTTCATATAACTCTGAGTTGGGTTTTCGTAAGTCGTTATACTTCTTCTTTATTTCTTCTGCCTTAGAAGCTATCTCACTGGATGACACATCTAAGGCTATAGTCCAATCCTCAATATAAGCCTTTAAAGGCGTCTTATCATTTCTATTCATTAAAAACTCCCATAAGGCTTCACTCTCGGCCAATCGCTGATAGTAGTACCGAGGATAGATGCATTCGTCTGCACCAAATCCACCACTACCTTTAAGACTGTAACTGCCATCAGCAAGAAGATTCTCATCTTTCATTTTTCCAGGAGAAGATTCCCATATATTTTGTAATCTGGCTACGAACAACAGCTTTTTAAAGTCAACTGCTATTTTTTCAAGCTGAGGAATTGTAGGATAAGGCAACTGCAAAAATGACAATGTTGTGAAGGCTGCATTAGTTGTCCTTATCTGAACTTTACTAGGTCCTTTTTCATTAACCGTATGTGAAATCTTCTCGAGAAAATGTTTCTTATTAATATCAAACTCTAAAGATGGAATCACTACTGCTTTGATATAGTCCATGTCATAGGCAGCTTGTATAACTGCATTTGCCGTAGATCCTTTAGGAACATGATAAATATTGCTCATAGAGTCTGCACTGATGCCATTATTCTCTGACGTATACGGTAGAAGTTGTGGTGTAGGAATCTCTCCTGAAGCTTGTTTCAGCTTCAAGAACCTACGAAGTAAGTGGTTCGAATGAATGCTGCTTCTTTTCCGCTCATTGTCGATAACAAATCGTTTCTGTCTATTGTCAAGCTTGTGATATATCTTGAGAGGATCTATAGGTTTTTTTAGTTGTGGTCTGTACTTGGCTTTCTTTTTATTGACTTCTCTTTCTCGATGAATTTTCTTATCAATTTCCTCTCTTCGGTGAAGATAGTCTGCTCTCCATTTCTGTTTCTTGAACTGACTCAGTCGGTATTCAAGCACAAATGATAATAACTCAATTATGCTCTTTTCCTGAATGAACTTGTCCAAAAGTTGATCTAGACGTATACCCATTTCAAGCTGTTGTATAAACCTAGAATCAGCTACCGCTTGGGAAGCTAACTTGAACAGTTCCTGTTGCAGTTTTTGGAATTCATTCCGGATTGAGTAGAGAAATTCGAAACTTAGATTGGTGAGGTATTTCTTTTGATCTGATTTGATCTTTTCTAGCTCATTTGCAATATCCTTACAACAATTAAAATGCTCTGAATCCTGCAAGATGTCAATATTGTTCAATTTGCCGATATTTCGTACAAGCGATCTGTAAAGCGCAAGCAACGCCGTCAGGTGCAGACTCTTGTAACGAAACAGCCCAACAATCATATGATAATCATTTGTGGACTCAGAAGAAGGACTACTAAGTTGTTGTAAAGAATATCAAACAATTTTTCACAGATTGATCTTCCGAATTTGATATTTTGGTGCGTTTAGAAGTGAAAAATATAGATGCGAGTTTATGAATTCTCCAGATTATTCAAGTTCTTTCTTCACCTTTATTAGCTACATTGTTCAGAAAACATCCCAAGGGATAGCTCATATAGTCGTTTCAACTACTCAGGATAAGGTGTAATTTCAAAGGAGAAAAATCCCTAGCTGAAGAGTCCGCAAATTTCAATATACGCGTTCAATTTTATCATCTTCCGTAGTTAATTGATAATGGTATGTTACGTTTCCACTACAATGACTTTGAAAAGTTTACTAACAATAGTAGCCTCCTAAATCCAAAAAGATTTCTAGAATATCCATCATCAAGTTCAAAAGGGGAAAGTATACCTATGTTATTCCAATTGAATTCGAGGCTAAAGGTGTGAAGACACTTGAGAATATCAAGAAATTGCTTATCGAAGCGATTGTATCCTCAGGTGGTCTCACATTGACAGAGGAGGATCCTTCGCTTGAAGACGAAGATGATTTGGACGAAGACAATATTCCAGTTCCAAAATCAGAATACATACAAGATACGGAGGATATTGACAACCCCAACATCATTTCTGAATTGGCACCAGTAGAAATAAGATTAGCCGTGCCTAAGGACAAGACCAATCCCTATCAGAATGAATGGATAGAGTTGGACGACAGCAACTTGGCCAACATAGACTTCAATGATTACGATATTTTGGCATTTGCATATGGCACTGAAGAGTCATTCGAAGTGATAGAGGCTGCGTACGAAGAGTAGATTGATGAATAAACTAGATACTTTACATATTAATACAAATAGATTTGGATTCTATAACGACATTAAAGCGAGCATGACCGTGAGTTTTAGGCGGTAGTTAAAATTCAAACGTAGAAATGGTGAATAATCTTGAATTGAAGAAATGGTTCATGTGTAATGCAAACGGAAACATAAAGATGCATTGCAATGTATTCTTTTGGACGCTGACACAGAAACAGAATTGAATTGTTCCCTTTTCATTTCCTCATATATTTCATCTCTTTCTTTACATCGTCATTCCTACATTTGCATTTTTCTGCCTGATACGCCAGCAGCTTTCTTGATTCCAGCCGACAGGACTCGAGAGCTTCCATGATAGCCCTCGTTCTTGGATTGTATCATACCTGAACTGACTCTAGAACTAGATCTCGACTTGGGCATTTTGATTGAATGATGACTGGGAGACTGCTGAGGAGAAGACGACAAAGTTGTGCTTACAGTTCTGGTAGTGGTAGTTGTAGTCGTTTTGGTCAACAGAACTGGTTGGTTAGAGCCGTTGGTAGAGATAGACCGCAAAACCTTCCATTCACGAGAATGGTCTCTACGGGGCGAACTATTGACCACAACACCCTCATCAGTGTTAAGTTCAGCTTCGATATCGTAGTTAGAGTCCTTTCTACTGGTACTTACGTCCTGCATTGCTTCCAAATTTTCTTCATCTGAGTTGTTGATCAATTCCACTACGCTGGAATTGGAATCTTCTTTATACTTTCTCGGCTGTCCTGGCGATTCGTTGGGTACTGCAGTTTGGATCTTCGCTGCCAAAGCGCCACTGATCTTTCTTCTCCTGATAGGAGTATGGAACGAGGAGTCAAAATAGTTGACTGATGAGTTGACCAGCTGTTGCAGTTGAAGCTTTCTCTGTTTGGATTCTTGTCTCATTCTAGCTTTGTATTCATCATAGGACGTTAAAGGGAACAAGCCGCCTATAAACTCGTCTGGTCTGTTATCCAAAATCATGGTGTGTCTCCAGTCTCTGAAGTCATTCTGATGCAAATAAAGCCAATGCTGTTGTGGACCTACTACCATTCCAGGACGGATCATTCTCATATAGGCTATACATTCGTTGGCTGTAAAGCCATGCGTGTAGATCAAATGGGCTCCAATAAGACATCCAGTTCGTCCAAGTCCGGCTTTGCAGTGAACTGCAATCTTACCTCCCTTATTTATGACGGTTTCTGCAGCTCCAATGAACTTCTGGACATACTCTAATGTTGGACAGGTACCATCGTCAAAGATCATATCGATATGCTGAATGTTTCTCTTTGTGAATTCGTTAGCATCATACAAATGGGAGTTCAATCTAACCACAAGCTGAACATCGTTTTGCACGAAGAAGCTCAATACTTTACGGAAGGGTTCGTTCAAACCAACTTTTCTAGAACTCTGCTGCGGTGAAGCAAATGCAATGAAATCCTTGGAGATTACATTGAAATCGCCCTGGTCTACACGCTCGTATTGTTCATACTCTTCTAAGTTGAAGGTGGTCAAATCTATCATGCCTCTCTCTTTGGCTCTCCACATAGCATACACTATATCCTGAATTGTGATCTCAAAGTCGGCAGTTGAGTAGCCAGCATCACGAAACCCCTGGAAAGGAGGATCGAGCTGGGCAATAGGCTGCAAAACTTGATGCGGAGACCAAGATTGAACCAAAACCATATAGCAACATAATAAACAGGCAGCGTTACTCCTCATCTTTGGAGCTGTCGAGCTATAAAAGACGATGGCTTTGCCCTGGTTCGATTCTTCGTTGAGAATGTTATGCAAAACTACAGCAAATCTGTACAAATTGCCGATGTGCAAAGGACCAAAGTCGAGATGGAAGGGGTTGTATGGAAGAGCATCTTCTACAGTGAAGTACACAAGCTCGTTGGTGTCTGCTGGTGTGGAGTCAAAGGCTCCAAGGTAGATCCTGTCTGGGTGTGTTAGTAAGGATACTAATAATGTGATAAAATAAAAATTGACACAGTATAATGGATGGCTATATGACCAAGTTATATGGATGACATCGATTTGTTCAACAACTCTCTACAAAAGAGTGTCTCGGCATTGTATCGGGCACAGCAGATCTGACGGTTCAATTAGGAGCTGATCCTATAGTTGATCTAATGGTAGATATTGTACTTGCTTTTGTAGTCGGAATTTGTTTGATCCAAAATATATCTCTAAATCTCTGTTCCAGCTATATTAATTGCTTGATAACATATGATGTTCCATTACTTCTGTTTCTAGTTTCTTTTCATCCTTTCAAATCATCGCTTTACTTACTCTTCAAGAACTCGATCACTGGAACACTGATTCTGCTCTTAGCCATTGGATCTTCTTATGGCGGTTCACTATCAGCTTTTGATAGTTGAATTCGTATCGCTTCTACTAAAAAATCTATGAATACGAATACTTCTTTTCCCAATTCCAGTCAAGACTCCACCTCTAGACTTTTCATGGAGTTTTGTACCAGAGCGTCTTCGTTATTAGCTCTGTTTTGATTTCTACTGTTGCAGATGTTGATATAATGGCCTGCGCACGACCATTTCCCCATTGAGCCAAAGGTTGCGAAATGAGAGCAGCAGATGAATTGCGAAATGGTTATACGTATACCAGAGAGATGTACCTCAGAATAATCGTATTGGATAGCCTGCTACAAGATCCAAGTTGAAATCCTAAATTATCTCCTAGTTTTGGGTCTGTAAGAATTTTGAGAAAAAATTACCATAAGAGTAGACTCCTAAGTCTTCAAATAAATGGCAGAACTTCATCTAAGTTAGTTAACCGAGATGAACCAAATTGGCAATGCCATAAAACGTAAATGTCTTTAAACTGTCTCCATTGACACTTCATCTCGATTGTCAGCATTGACTACACTCTGTATATTCTTTGAAATTTTATTGTTCGCCCTCTCCATCTCCCATTCACATACTTGCCTATCTACTCAGCTTATCCGCAGTATTTGTTAGTCCCACGACACCAGTTATCATAGACTTGGAGATTTAACACTTAAACAATTTACTATTCCTTAGAAACAATCCGCCGTACTCTCTACACCACAGTCACCTAAGAATGGCAAGTCCTTTCGGCTCGTACAATCCGACCAATATATACTAACCTGTATTGCAGTCTTCGTTATATCTGTTCTCCTCGGAGACTTTGTCTGCTCTCCGAAAATTCAGATTTGGCTCCGCCAGAGCCTCCACAATGCAAGCAGTGATATGTATGTGAAACAGAAACAGCACCACAACGGGGATACAATGTGGAACTTGAATTGCTTATTATACTACGTAAATTTTTACTGTCTATATACTAACTTCTGCAGATGCAATAGACAACGAATCCTATGAGATCAAATCCGACGAAGAAATCATCACTTCCACCGAAGAATTGGTTGAAGAGTTACCGGACAATTCGCCACGCTACGTTGTGCTTTCTTACCCATTCAAGACCCCAGACGGCCGCTTGAAAACTCCATTGGTTCTCTTATACTGGATGCCTCCTACTTCAAGCCAGGAAACTAGAATGTTGTATGCAGGTGCCGTCGAAGAGTTCAGAGAGAAGGCTGGTGTTTCTAAGTATGTACCATTAGAGAAAGAGATAGAAAAAGTATTACTAACATGAACAGACTCATCAAAGTCGAAGACGAAGATGATTTCGAAGACCTCGAAGAACAGTTGCAATAGTTAATAGACTTACATAATGAAAATACTGTTGCTTACATAATAGATGACATAGCATCCACATAGTTAATGAACAGTCAAGTCACAGTAATTTCTATTTTGCAGTGTTTTAACTACAGAATGTCAAAGTAGGCATACGAACAACTGTAGAGTCTTCTTTCTACTCTCATAACTTGTAATTCATTTAAGAAAGCCGACATTATCAAACTGATGAGATAGGAAGGTACGATAATTACGCTGGGTGCACAAATTTCAGTACTGTGAATTCTTGTTTCAATATGGTCGTGTGCGCTACAAACTGAAAAATTGAAAATTTTTTCAAACCATAAAAGGAAGCAAACTTTCTGATTTTTTATATACGTTCTAGCAGTTTTTTCTTTAGTAAATAATCAGAAAAATCCGTCAACATGGGTCGTATGCATTCATCTGTATGTGAATATAATAGCGAACATGGACGGCATTATCAGTTGCAAGATACTTGAATAAAACGGAATGGATCGACTCGGTTTTCACGAAGGGTAGCATAAAGACAAGGTCTAGTCAAGAGTGGTAGTCCAATTTCATAGTTCTCATAAGAATATAGTATCTTTGAGACACTGAGACTACTGCAAGCTCTTGGTCCTGATACTCTGTCTTGCTTTCGTGGAGGTATGACTGGTCGATACCTTTTATTAAAGTGTAGTCAGGGGCCTAGTGTTGGAAATGGTCAGTGAAAGATTCTTGGAATTGATAAGGAACTTGTGGACTTACACATCTGAGTGTTGCATTTGGGACTCATATAGTGTTGAACACTTCGAGTTTCATTGTTGGCAAATGTTGTAATATCACTGTTGTTTTTGGTTCAAACAGTCTTGTATAGCTGTCGTTTCCCAACCTGTCCTCTTTGCCTGAATATGCCTCTTTAGCAATTCTTGCGCACCATACTAACTCAGTTATAGGGTAAGGGTATCTCCTCCTCCGCCGTTCCATACTCTAGAAACGCTCCAGCTTGGTTCAAGCTCTCCACTGACGAAGTTGTTGAACAAGTCATCAAGTACGCCAGAAAGGGTTTGACTCCTTCCCAAATCGGTGTTATCTTGAGAGATGCTCACGGTGTTTCCCAAACCAAGATTGTCACTGGTAACAAGATCTTGAGAATCTTGAAGTCCAACGGTTTGGCTCCAGAAATCCCAGAAGACTTGTACTTCTTGATCAAGAAGGCTGTCTCTGTCAGAAAGCACTTGGAAAGAAACAGAAAGGACAAGGACTCTAAGTTCAGATTGATTTTGATCGAATCTAGAATCCACAGATTGGCCAGATACTACAGAACCGTGTCTGTCTTGCCTCCTAACTGGAAGTACGAATCTGCCACTGCCTCTGCTTTGGTTAACTAGGTTAATTACAATGTTGTATCGATCGCACTTTGTGTACTTGTATATTTATTGTAATCCACGATTTAGTTAAAACTGTATTATAGACGAATAATGGTAAATGTGCATTGTAGGATAGAAAACTGTTGTCAGTGTATCATTTTGTTCCACATCTCATTTTATTGCTGGTGTAGAGTAAGAAAGCTGTCCCAGCTTTCTTCGGAAAACCTGGATATTTGAATCACACTTCCTACATTTAGCATAATCCAGTCTGCATTGTGCTTCATTTTATCTCCTCTTCTAATATAGCAAAGGATTACGCTTCGACTCTTTGCTATAGGACTGAAAATTCACGTGACTTGTCCAATCTATATCGGACTCTTTCTTGACTACAAATCTTGGGTGATCCTTATCTTCATTATCTATCCATGGACGCGATATCTGACAGAGTTTTCACAGAGACAACTCTAACAGAGACCTCTAATGATGACCCGTCACTTTTGACGGTTATTCTTGATGTCTCTCCAGCTGGTTGGTACAAAATCCGAGATCAAACATCAATCGACGAATTAGCCAAATCACTTTTAGTTTTTATGAATGCCCATTTGTCCCTCAACAACTCCAATCAAGTGGCATTTATAGCGAGTACACCACGGAAATCGAAGTTCTTGTTTCCTAACCCAGAAATAGACTACGACGAGATTAGAACTGGTTCTTCTAGCTCTGGTACTACCTCAAACAAGCATCATAGTCAAGATATCGATTCCAATGATAGAGAAGAAACCCCTACTTTAGTATCGAAAGACATGTATAGACAATTCCGAGTTGTCGATGAAGCTGTTCTTGAAGAATTGAATGTGGTCTTCGACGAAATTGCCAGTGGGAGACAAGATATAAACAATAACTCTACGCTATCCGGAGCTCTCAGCATGGCTCTAACATATACAAACAGAATGTTGACTCTCGACCAACTGATTTCTACAACTACCGCTTCAGCCATCAACTCTACTACTAGTATGGGAGTAAGCTCTGGGTCTGGAAACACAGCTACAAATTCTTCTACGAGCAATCCTTCCAATAGCATTACTTCTATGAAATCACGTATTCTCATTGTCACTGCCAACGACGAAGACGATGTCAAGTATATTCCAGTGATGAACTCGATCTTTGCAGCTCAGAAAATGAGAACTTCTATTGATATAGCCAAATTGGGCTTTGAAGACTCGTCGTACTTGCAGCAGGCGGCGGATGCTACCAATGGGATTTACTTCCACGTTCATGATCCTCGTGGAATTGTGCAGACTTTGACTTCTGCTTTTTTCATAGAACCTTCTATCAGGCCGTTCATCATACTCCCAACGAACTCTAATGTCAATTACAGAGCTAGTTGCTTTGTCACTGGCAAATCCGTGGATATAGGCTTTGTTTGTTCAGTGTGTCTTTGTATCATGAGCAAGATTCCACCGTCTGGCAAGTGCCCGGCCTGTGAATCAATGTTTGACGAAAAGATCATAGCCCAGTTACTGAAGGGTCCATCTGTACTTTCCAAGAAGAAGAGAAAGATAGATACGAATGGCATAGCCAAATAGGTTCTTGTATATTAGTCTGTAATTATAGAAACGAATAGCATTTAAAAGTGTATCTGTAGTAAGCGACTTCTTTTAACTTCAACTATTAATGTACATTAAGAAACTGATTCTTTCTTTGCAAGCATCGAATCGTATTCATATCCCTCGGTTCACCACATCAAAACGGAACAGTCGAGGATAGCCATGTTTGTCAATCATATGGAGCCTTCTCTTCTTCGGAGTCGAGCAAACCTTGGAACATCCCTCTCCGTAGTTGAAACACTTGAAGACCTTGGCTCCTTTCTCTTGGTCTATCTTTACAAACGGGTTGTGGTTTTCGTCTATGTGGAAGTGGAGGAACTTCTCCGACGGAAATCGTCTTCGACATTCATTACAGATATGATTATGGAATGAGAGTATATGAATCTCGTATTGTTCATAACTGGAAAACAGTTTGGGCTCCGCTTGACATGGAGGAATTGTACATTCAATATGTTGTGGGTGGCTAACTACATGTTGCTCTTGGTCTTCATCTTCCTCATCTCTGGCCCGCTTGCTCATTGGTCATGGTCAACAGTTAACAGAAAATAGTAGTAAAATTCATTTTGAAGTTGCCGAGCATCGCATTTTCAACTTTCTTCTCCACACTATTTCTCCATTTTCCAAACCTATTCTCTCGATCCCAGTTACAACTCAATTTGACCTACTGATACTCTCGATGAAACACTCATTCTGTGATCCATTCCATACTATTCTCTCTTAATGCGCTCTTGATAATGCTTATATTTAATGCCATAATTGTAGATAATAAGGTTCTTCAACCAAATCTCGTAGACTACTCGCCTATATCTTCAAACCAGTCTTCTGGTCTTTCCTTAATGAACTTCTTCATCAAAGCCTTGCAGTCAGGATCGTTCAAATTCACCACTTCAACGCCTTCTGAACGGAGCAAATCCTCTGCTCCCACGAAGTTGACATTTTCTCCCAACACTACTCGCTTAATACCATACATAAGACAGGCTCCCGAACACATATGACAGGGAGACAAGGTGGTATACATGGTACAATTCTTGTACACGCTTCCTTTCAAGCGACCGGCGTTTTCCAAAACAGACATCTCACCGTGCAAGATGGCCAGATCCTTCTGGAAACGCATATTATGGCCCCTGCCTAAAACAGTACCATCTTCGCTGATGAGAGCCCCTCCTATTGGAACACCTCCTTCTTCGTACCCTACATTGTTAGTATCTTGAAGACCTCTTGGATCTCAAACGCAGAACTCACGTAAAACTCACGATCTCGTAGAACTCACGATCTCATCGGGACATTCATTTCTCCTGACGTATACACAATTGATATCTCAGATATTATCATATTGGCATACTGTGTATGGCCCTTCAGTCTGTGATTCTTCACAACGGCGACAATCACAGAAACTACAGAATGATCAAATGTGTTACATAGTCTACAGAGCAGGAATCTACCATTAGCAAACTCCTGACAGCGAGATATCCAATGTCACAAGACACTCACCCTTTTTGGCCTCCTCCAAGGCTATCTGCATGCCCTTTTTATCGTTAAATGGCATTGTGCTGTCGTTGCTAACTCGGTCCAAATGGAGAAAGATCCCAAACCAAAAGCGAAATCACGAAAAATCACAGATCCCGCATTTCAGATGTGCCCCGCCAAATCTTTGTAGGGGTCTTTTCCAGCATCAAGTGAGATTTCCGAAGTTGCACTCCTGTGAAGTTTGATTTAAATACGCCCAACTTAAATATTTCTAATTCTTGCTGTGAAATGTAAGTCTGCACATGCCTTCAACTCTAACATTGTTGGAGGTATTTTCTTAACCTGTTTCCTAACCGCTCTTTAACTGCAATGTAGATGCAATGTAGTTTGTGCATGCTTGGTGAAATACCAACGAGTTATCCTTGGCTAGCCAACAAAAACAAATAAACACGAAAGAAAAAAAGATTAAAACCGTGTTCGTTTTACCTAACTAAGCTAATTCTGCTGTTCCAGTCTACCCTTTAAACAAGCTTTGCGTTTCTGCAAATCTTTGTGTTAATTTTATAGCACCGTATCAGTTGTTGTCTTTATAATTGCGATCTACATGAAAGATTCCCAGATAATACGTCTGTAAGTAGGCTGTCTCAAGAAATTTTAAACCAGCTATTGTTCAGATGATAACCAGCGAAGTTATAACATGTAATTATTTATGATATATGTAGATTTCGGCCCTAATATGTGCATTTGAGTTCTGGCGATCTTTAGACAATTCTATTGTTTGTAGACAGCATATCCTTGCATAAGACCAAACTGAAAATACTGCAAGGACTAAGCATAAAAACCAATCTAACCAAGCAAAATCACTTGTATGAACTTTGAAAGATAGCTATTTGTACAAGTTGATATAGCCATTCCGGTCAGCAGATATTATCATCTCAAACGGCTTGGTTATCACGTCGATGGCCGTAATCGTATCTTGGTGTCTCGCCAATGCGTCCAGTTGAGACCTGGACAATTCTTCTAGTGGATGGCTTCTTCTGTCGCTGGACTTTGGTGCTTTGACATCCTTCAAGTATATTTCGTTAATCATGCGTTGTCCCAGGACATTATATGAGACTATAAAATCAGTCTCATTGCCAGCGTTCAAAGAAGCAGATGCTTTGATATTATCTAGATTCCAAGCAATAATTCTTCTGTCCCATGTTGAGCTGATAAAATAATTCTTCTTCTCATTGGCGAAACTAAAATACTTAATCGCAGTCATGCTATGATTGGAGTCTTCTCCCGAATCAGTGATCCCATCTACATCAATTCGGATATTCTCAAATATTCTATCGATGTCATATACTTTCCCAGTGTTGTCGAGTTCTTCAAGTGAATATTTCTTCTGATATGGATTATCCACATGTGAACTTAAGACGAGTTTGCATTCAAACGAAGGAATAGCCCACACCGAGATATCACTTTCGCTGCTTCCTCCTATCATTACAAAATAGGAAACAGGGGCTTTATTTCCAGACTCAGAGATTCCATTCTCAGATTCTGAATTCAATTTGAATGCAGACGGCAACAATACCAACTTCCGAACAGAACTGTATCCCGAAAGGATGCTTTGGCCCTCTTGTAATTTCACTTTCCAAACTTTAGTCAATAACTTAAACCTGAGATCCCACAAACAAAGAATTCCCTGTGATGTTCCAATAAGTAGCCATGTACCCGAATGATCAACGATGAATGTCTTTGGAATACCGTGAATCAAAGGATTATCCAATTCAAAAACTTTCTCCATTTTTATAATATCCAAACAAACCACCTTTGAGTTCGAAGTAATACCAACCAACCAACTTTGCTTCTCTGTTAATACGAAATCGCAATATACAAAGTAAGCGCCCTCTGAACCATAATCATCGACGAGGTCATATTTTCTTATTAATGACACTTTTGGATACTTTATGATTCTCTTATTTTTCCCTCTTGATACATCAATCCTAAAAATTCTGATTGTCCCATCAATTGTTGTAACTGCCATTACAAACCTATCAGAAATGAATTTGATCGATATAATGGACGACTTGAGATTGACGGAAAGACTTGAATGCTTTCCTGAAGTTACCTTTTCCATTCTATAATTATCCCATATCCTAAGCCATCCTAGTTCAGATCCACTGACAAAAAATTCAGAAGTTGGACCTGACACCAAACAATTGATTCCATCAATTTCTCCTTTACTATTACGTCCTGAATTAATTTGTGTTACAAGAATACCTTTCGGAGCCCACGGTTGTTGATCGGTGACAGTACTCACGGACAGCTTTGTTGATTTTACTATATTTCCAAACTCCGGAAAATCGCTTAAGCTCGGATCGAAGTCTATGCTGTTCAAATAATTCAACATGTAAGGATTAAGCCCGCTGTAACTGTGCTTTATGTTTGCAGTTACCATTTTCATTTTATTGACGACAAACATTCTATGCGTAGAGTTGGAACTTTTGGTTGAATGCACATGGTGATGGTGCTGGTGATATGAATCTGGATTTCCGACTTCATGACTTGTCTCAAGTTCGCCAAAAACACTGGCCTCAACAGTTTGTACCGATGCCTTCACTTTGCTGAAATTCAGCAATATTAATGACGCAGAACCTCGTCTTGATTCGAAGTCTTTGAGAGACACTGACTCTCCAGGATTAGTTGAGGCATCAATATTCTCTTCGATAGTTCGAGAACCAGAGAGCAATGGTTCTGACTTATAGCATATATCAAAGAAAATATTCCTTGGAGTGATACTAGGATTCTCAGCTGCAATATTAAACTCCTTCTCTGCTAAATCAAGATTTTGAGAAGAGTTGCCACCGTTTGCAGACTTCGCTATATGAAAAATGTAATCACGCAAAATAAACACTTTCCACAAACCTTTATCTTCTAACCCAACCGATTTCAATTTAATTAGCCACTGTTTGTCTTCAGGAGATAGTGGAAGTGTAGAAGTACTGCCATTTGCCATTGCAAAAGTCACTTCGGAGTTAAGTTTAGGCAAATAGACAGACTTACCCATATTCTTGGAGAAGGACACCAATTTCTTCTTAGATGTATTTAATTGATTCAAAGTTGAAAAGTTCTTCTGCTGCCAGAATAATGACTTATTGCTAGCATTGAGACACCAAGAAATTGCTAGCTCGTAAACTTGCTTTGTCAAGGGCTTAGTCAAACATGGATACAATGTTTGCCAATTAATAACAGATAAATCGTACGATAAAAACCCTTTAATCAAAGGGTAAAGGAAACAATATCTATCAGCATTGGTTAAGTTCTCACTGATAGAAATTATCAATGTCAAAACTGATTGTCGTATCCATTCGTTTGGATGCAAAAGCAAGTTAATTGAATTTGACAATAGTTCCTTGTAAATCTCAAGAGCATTAAATTCAGTTCGAGGGTTAATTAATCTTGTCTTGACGAATTCATTGAAGATCTCCAATACTTTCAAAACAACAAATTGCTCCAGATCACCCAATGCTTGAATCAACAACGGAAGAATGTATTGTTCGAATGTGAGAACTCCAACATATGGAGCCAATTTGAGAGTGGAAGATAAAAATGCTAACTTGAGACCAATGGTACTAGTTTCGTTAAGGTAAGATATTAAATGAGGTAAAATTATTTCGTTGGTCTTGTCTATTCCAAAAAAATGGCAAAGTGGTAGAATGTTTTCCACAAGACTGATTCTCACCAGGGGGCTAGAATCTGTTAATAGAATGAATGTCAAACTTTCAAATTGAACATCCAAGAGCGCCTTCGGGATACTCAATGCATTATACAACGTCAAAATATCGTCGTTCAAATTTTCGTTCACTGAATAGGAAACAATTTTATTATAGTCCTTCAAGGCATCGCTGTTAAAAGTCTTGGACATCATCCAAAATTTCTTTGAGCAATTTGCCAAGTAAGGAAGACATCCTGCAAGTGTAACTTTGATCATATTGCTCTCATCCTTAGGTATGTTTAACAGAGCAATACTAGTAAGTTTTGGTAACAAATACTCAGGGAATGTCAACACATTTATGGGTGTAATGTAAGAACAAGAAAGGAGTAAGGTGGTGATCGAAGTTAAAGCCACGCAAGCAACTTTCGAGGAAATTTTGACACTCTGAAACAGTTGAGCATGTGAACGATTCCGTTGAAGAGCGTTCGACGAACTTTCAACAAATTCATCTAATAAGGAACACAATGAAGGCAAGGACCGGTCCAATTTACATTCATCGTTGACCCTTTCAGAAAGAGCAAGGATCAATTCGCATGCTTTAATTTTAGAGGAAACTCTTTTGAGTGTCTTCATCAAGCTGAACACAACATTTAATAAGATCACAGCTGCTACATCTGGACCATCTTTAGAGTAGTTGTTCAGCTTAATGGCGTAATCACGAGGCATTCCAGGGAGATTGAGTTTTAATGGTAAGAAGCTAGAGTTGTTCTTTCTCGATTTTTCCATAGAATAGTCGAACTCCAAGGCTGTGACAATTTTATCGAAGTTGTTATATATCCTGTCGAGCTTCAAGTCATTGATGGAAGCGTTGTCATCATTTTTGTCTAACGTATATAGCTCGTTATTGTTCAAGTCTGCCATGAAATCATAAAGGAAGTTGTAGAACACATGAGGAAAGCATTTATCCTTGTAGGAGTCGATCAATTCTTGAGCAGCTACTCTTTTCTCCGGATCAAATTGGATAAGTTGATTAATCAATAGTTTGATGTCATTATCCTCAATCGAACTCAAGTCTGGCACAAATTCGTTTTTCTTGTATTTGAACAATTGAGCCAAAGTGAAGGTTGGTTCACCATCTGAATACAATTCAGCTATCACGCACCCTAAACTGAACAAGTCCATTTCATCCGTAAGCCTGTTGACTCCAGAGTAGTGACCATCATCGTCAATGATTTGAACTACATTGGTGTTGTCGTTAGTGTTGTAGAACCTCTCGGGAGCTAAATAGCATACTCTTCTGTCCGAACTATCAAAGTAGAATGAGAATTGATTTGGATTATCCTCGGGTATATACGTTGGCTTCGTGAACTCAGCAAAGTCTGCCACCATGAGCCAGTTCCACGAGGTTACAAGGAAATTTTCTAGCTTTAAATCACCATGTCTTACATGTAGAGAATGGAGGTCGCTTACTATTTTCAACATCTGAAATACTAAGAACAACTTCTCCACAGGTTCTAGAAAGGGTCTGAGTGAAAGTCGATCATACAAGTTGGTCTTTGCCATCTGACGGATGAGATAGCCAGCCCTGTCGGTTTCTATAATCTTGTGCCAGGGCAAAACGTTGTGAAATGGTGCTACGACTGAAGACAGTTTGGCTAGCAATTCTGTGACTTCTTCGAGTCGAAGACTGTAATTGGACGAGGGAGTCTGCGTTGGCTTAATGAGAATCTTGATGATTACGAGATTGCCTGACTTGGTATCCACAGCCTTTATCGTTTTAAGGAAACGGGAGTTGTTGAGGAGCTCCACGTACTGGAAGGCCTCTAGAACGTCTACATAGGACGAGATCGCTACTGTGGCCGCAGAGGGCGCCAAGAGCGATAACCGTGCTCCCATTGGCAGATATGGCGAATGTGTGGGAGAAAGAATTGGCTATTATGGAGATTTCACTATCCAATGGTTGGTAAACTTGTATTGTACTTCTGGAGAACGGTTGTGATTAGAGAGGTTTAGATAGAGGCACGCTATCTTTGTGCATCCTTTTGAGAATGCGACTCACAGAAAAAGTGTGTAGAAAGTACGAGAAGTTCTCAGTAAAACTTATGGAGAAATGCCCTGAAGAAGACGAAGACGATAATTTTACGTGAGAGTACTTATCATAGAGGTTTTGTCGTTTATAGAAAATCAAATGTTGAATGGGACTCGGTAGTTATTTGTCAAGGAGCTTAACTGTGAAAATGTTGACTGTGTGATAATCTCAAATCGAAAAATTCATGGAGTGCGAATTCAAGTTGCAAATGAGTTTGTATGATGTATTTCTGATCCTTTTTAGACAAAAGCCATTGGATTATTCAATCTTGAAAGGAATTCCAAGAGAGCCGAAGCTTAGTTGATATTACTATTAAACAGCTGATGAAATATAGCTTCTGGAATTGGAATCGCAATATACTTGACAATCCTTTCGTAGCCTTTCCTGAAGCCGATATCACCCATCGCTACAAATCATTGAAGTAAAAGCAAATAATGGATCGCACTACAAAAAGACAGAAGTTGGAAGACACTCCAAGAGCCACAATGGATGCTACATTTGGCCAGTATCCAGCCTTCTCAGTAGAAACATCCGACGAAGACAACGAAGTGGCACTTTACTTGCATTCGGTACGAAGAGAAGCAGAAGAAGACAGCTGTGTTTATTTTGTTGAACGAAATGAGGCAGAAGCAACCGAAGAGAATTCGAATATTGATGAAACCCCAGACTCAAATTCATTTACAGAATCACATCCACTAGACCAGTGGTCAGAAGACCTTCTCACGCGGTTCAAATCACTCAAACAACAACTACAGGCCCTACAGTCAGAGATACATTCTTCGGTGCCGTCCGATTTCGAAGTTCCAGACACAGCTAACCAATGGAGAAAGTTCGTGTTTGAACATGAGCCACCATCCATAGTGTATTTCTACAAGAATATAGAACGTGCTACGGTCATTAAACTTTTGGTGTACTTCACGAAATGGCTAACTCTTTCAAGTTCGGCTGTGCTTTCCAGATGGATCTGGATAGCTCTCATAAGAATAGACAATCTTTTAGATCCAAACGAATGCTCGGTAGTAAGAGACTTGGCAAAGAAAGCATCGAAGTTGTCGAGTAAAGATGTTGACAATGCCACACCTGCTTCGAAATACACTATCAATATGATTTTGGTGCTAGTGAGAAACTACTACGGCCAAAGAGACCTTCTAGATGCCAAGTATTTGTAAGGTGCAAAATGCATGAAAGAAAAAGTAGCAGTACATCAAGCACATATTATTTACTCCAAAACTCACTTCTGTTGTCATAGCGACTAATAAGCCTTTCTCTCCGTAGAAGATCATACCAGGTATGAATTCATACTAACTGGTTCGTAAATCTCGTTTATCACGTGACCCGAACAAGAACTCTCAGAGATTTCAAAGCGATCAAAGATGAAAAATCGACATAAATCGACATAAATCTCAGATTGTTCAAACCAAAAAATCCTTGGAAACACGTAAGAAATGGCCAAAATTAATGCTAACTTGGTTGTTCCGTAAGTAACATTGCATAATTGGGGACTCTGTAATTTTCAGCGAATTTTTGTCCTATTCCTTGTTAGAATCGCATTCTCCACAATTTTCTACATGACTTGTACTAACTTTTCCTCAGATATAAGCACTCTCCAGCCAAAGCACGCAATGAAGCATCTGGTATGCTTGCCCAGTCATTGCCTATGGCCGCCATGTTCATGAGAAACAAGATGTTGGCATGGTCTGCTGTCTTTTTAGCTGTGCAATCGTACTTGAACGAGCCTCTCAACAAGCCAGCCGAAGCTGCAGACTCCAACTCCACTCCTAGTCAGCCACCTTTATTGAGAGTATTATTTGCTTTCATTGGTTTGGTAACCTGTTACCTTGATCTTATTTTCCCAGGCACCAGTCCTTATGCAAGAAGAGCTGTAACCGAAGCTGTCTCGGAGACTGTTAGCACTGCTATCTCAAGTGCTACCTAATTGAAAAAATGTTAGACCAATTCTAATTCTAATTCTACTTCTAAGATACGGCTACAATAATTTGACGATCTATTAGCTAATGTTACAATACGAATATATACACCTAAATAATACACTTGTAGAATATATAAATTAAGGCTCTACGGCCTCTAGTCTCACTACTTCCATTTTAGCACCACGCTATCAGCTCCACTGTAGGAAACAGAGATGTTGGACGACTCGTTATCCCACTTGACGTCACAAATACCTACCTTGGAGTCGTCATTGTCGACATGATCTGGAATCTGGAAGTTATAAACTGCTAGACATCTGACAAAATCACGAGGATCGGTCTTGGAGTAGCGGCCCAAGGAAACATCCCAGACAGTGACTCGTCCCAAATCATCAGCTAAAGCTAAGTACTCTTGGTTGGGCGACAAAGAAGCATCAAACACTAACAAGTCGTGAGAATGGTGAAAATCATCGTCGCCCTCGAGTTTAAAGTTGTCCTTGTAGCCAAAGAGATCTGAACTTTTGATGGTTTCACCGGTGGAGCAGTTCCATATGTTGAGTATACCTTCCATGGAAACACTGAGCAAGGCACTGACATCCGCAAAACCCTCGAGCCATTCCAAAGCTACAATAGGCGACGTGTGTAGTTTTGAGGTTTCATCTTTGGTGGTATTCAAATCCAAACTCTCTTGGGATGAACCTCGAATCCATACTTTTATGAGGTAGTCGTAGTCAGAACAAGATGCTAGCAACTTCGATTTCTTATTAAGCTTAAGCAAGGAGATGCTGTTTTCGTGGCCATGGAGAAACCCTATGGTTTGGACATCGAGCTGGTTCAAGGTACCAAACTGTTGTGGTGCAATCGAATATATCTTTATAGAGTTTTTCACTGTCGAAAGTGCAAACTTATCTTCATTGAGCCAACAGGCCGTAACTACGGATATATTATCTGCTGGAGCTACTGGAGGATTGATTTGTTTAATCAAAGAAAGTGTGTTTCCGTCCCAGAGACTGACCTGGTTGTTACTATCCAAAGAAAGAAGAAGCTGTCCATTATCGTTCCAGAGTACATTTGTTATCACTGACGACGTCCTTTCTATGGGTTCAACATCAGACGCGGATACGGGTATATCATCCGAGAGTAAGTTGGCAATGTTGCGCAACTTTCCGTCTGGAGACCATGCACGTAGTTCTCCATTTATCCCCGCTGTGATTATCAAATTTCCCTGCGGAGCCCAAGAAACAATATTGATTTCGTTTTTCAAGTTCAGAATATTCGGATGCACCAACGTCACTGATTCGGCAACAGCGCCATCTTTGATAGCATTTATGACGGCACTAGAGTTACTCCTCCCGTAGGCAAACACTGACGTACTTGGATGCCATTCGGACGTTAGACTTTGGCCATAAGTGATTATAGGCTGCAACGACTGGGTAGTGAAGCTTTCAGGAATCATTTGAGAATCTTCATGTTTAGCAACATCATTATGTATTTGGTTTTGGAGATCATTGTCATTTTGGATGCCATTAGATGTTTCATCTTTCATTTCTACGTCTTCATCTTCATTCGTGCCGTTGAGTTTGGCTTCTGCCTTCAGCAAAAAGCGTTTAGTGACTTCATCCTTTTCCTCACTATATGTGTCGAGTTCTAGATGGTCAGAAAGCAAGGCACCAAATAACGAGAGCTTTGACCCTTCGTCGGTGTCATCTTTGTCTCTCTCAGCCTCTTCTTCAGCCAACGAGAACAAAATGCCTTTTTGCACCAAGTTGACGAGACAACCTGGTTCAATCTTGGAAATGATGGTGGACGACGTTTCTGATTCATAATGCAGGCAGGAAGCAATTTTCTCGAGAGCGAACGCCGCTAGCTCGAATCCCGCTTCCTGGAGGTAGCGCCACACCAAATAGTTGAGTTCCCTGCTGGTTAAGGACATGCTGATGAAGAAAAGAGAATTGTAATTGGTTTAGAAATTCGTTGTAGATAAATCTGGTGCAGGAGGCTGGTTAAAATAAAAACGAGAAAATGAGAATAACAAGAGTAGTGAGAAAAGTGAGAGAGACGAAAATCTTAGGGAGAATGGTGAGAGTGAAAATAGAGAGCCTGAAACGAACATTTATGCCAGAAATTTCTGGTATCACGGATTGATTGCTTATATTTGAAAAAGCATCTCTAAGAGCTAAAATAGCACTCCCTCCTAAGTTAGTCTAGTTCTAGCTGTCACATCCTATTCATTATTCCGAGTTTCTTTCTCACTTTTCTCGCTGTTCCCAAGATTCTCAGTATCTTTATTTTCCTCTAGCTGCTCTCGCTAATTTCAGAAGTCGTACACTATTCAATATTTTTATTCAATATTCATTCAGCTATCTTGATCTGCTACTATTCTTCATTAGCAATTCTCCATGGACACGGATCTAAAATTGTCCCACAGAAAAAGTAGGGCTCCGTGGCAAAGTTCTGGACCGTCTGCCAAAGCAAACAATCCCTATGGCCGAAACGTGTCCGGAGCTCTGAATCCATATGCCACCCACGACAACAATAACAGGCATACCGAATATGAAGACAATAACAGGAATGCCTATAATACCGCTTCCAACAGCAATAATAACACCAACAACAGCAATAATAATAATATCAACAGCAATTCCATTGGTAATCAGAATTCTTCAAATAACACAAACAATAAGAATTATACATCTAAAAATAATGCTAGCAAAGTCTCTGGCTATTCTGATTCTGATTTACAGCCCGTCAATGCCAACGCAGCCGCTAGAAAACACACCAGAAGGCTCAGTATCCATGCATCTGCTGTGGCCCACGCACACGGTAAGTCGTTTTCGCAAGCTGCCCCACCATCGTTGGATTTACTTAACTTGCCTCCACTCCCCAAGATAAGCACTTCTGACTCCAGAATGGTTGACAAGTCTGAAGAAGACGAGTTCAATGTAGAAAAGAAAATCTCGACCGATTTAGCAAACGGTTCAGCTGCTGATATCGACGACTACTACAAGTTGTTGCAGAAACAAAAGGCGCTTGTGATTAGAGATATCAAACAGAACATCAACCAGAATCAGAAGAACATTCTCCAGCTCACAGACGACTTGAAAGATACCCAAGAAGAGCTTTTACAATTGAGGGTTCTTACAAGAGATCTCTACGAAGTTCTAGACTACTTCAAAGATACGGCCCAAAGACGGTTAGATTTGGAATTGGAACCTCAACTGAACCAAAACCAGGCGGTCCAGTCAACTTCTACGATCTCACTTAAAATACCGCCCAAAAAACGGGACAGATCGTCAATCTTGGTCCTTGAAAAGATCTGGGCCAATGAGCTCCAATCACTTTTTAAACACGTAGAAGGTGCTTCCAAGTATGTCCAGGCACTACCAGGCAGACATGTGCTCGCTGAAAGTGGCCGGTGGCAGGAAGTCAATGTAGGAACATGGAAGCCCAACAACTTGACGCACTTGTTTGTACTCAACGACTTGCTTTTGATCGCTGGAAAGAAGGCATTGCAAGACGGAGGAGGCAGCAAGTCGCGACTCCAAGCTGTCCAATGCTGGCCATTGAACCAAGTACTTCTCACAGAGATACACGCGCCAAATACACTTCATAAACAGGACGATACGAAGGTGTATCTCATCAGCATCAAGTCTAAGGCTTTGAGTTATGTTTACCAGACAGATAGATACGACCATTTCTTGAAAATAACAGAAGCATACAACAAGGGCAGAAATGAATTGCTCCAGAAAGACCGGCTCAAAAACGTAGGCAGAGCGTCTGGGGTTGATTTTGGTGATTCTAAAGAAGAGAAACGGCAATTACGCGAATCGCTTAGAAATTCAGGGGTATATTCTGAAAGTTTGGACGATCTCTCTGGGAAAAGGTTGAGTGGATCCAAGAGAAACAGTGCAGAAGTCTTATTGCAAGACATTTCTGCTCGAGTTCACTCGAGAAACAGATCACATGACTTGGGCACAACTTATGCCAACATGAAGAATAAGAGCCACTTTTTCAATGAAGTTAAATCGCTAGAATCTCGTTTAGACGATATTGATGTAGAATTGGCCCACAATCAGTACGCAGCAGCAGTCGGTTTGATAGCGCACATAGAAGGAAAACTACGTGGCATTGAGAATGCGCTTATCTTAAACGAATCTCCAGACAACGACATTAGCGATGAGTTGCTTCTTATTGATGTCACAAGATTGAAGTTGAATAATAGAAAGGAAAGCGTTCAGAAGTCGTTGATTTTCGACTTGCAGTACGACATTGCCAAGTTGACGGACGAAAAAATCGAAAACATTGTAACCTGGTTCGAGAGTTTGGACCAACTAGATAAAGGTGTAGAGTCGTATCTTGCTGCTATGTCGAATCACTTGTCTGAAACTGTCTCTCGTTTGATTGTAGGAGTTCAAGGCTCTACTAAGATTGACGTGGTCAACTATCTTTCCACTTTGGTAGTTATCCACATCTCAATTATCAAGCGAGCAGTTCTTGTATACAACAAGAAGATCAGTCCCATCTTGAAGAAACACAAGGATGGCAATGTAGACTCAAGTAGTTTGATCAACTGGTGTGTAGAAGAGATCACCAAATTGGTTGCAGAAGTTAAAAAGCATCTTTACGGTACTCTTCTCACCACAAAGGGAGTGGATCCTGAAACTGACAAACAGGTCTTTAAGGTCAAAGACAGAAAATTGTTCCACGACTTACAGCAGGTGATCATACCACAACTCGCTGAACTTAAGAACGTTGGCGTGAATGTAGACTTCATCTTTGAAGATATCCTTTCCGCGCAAGACAGAGAATAGATGCAAAACCTTATTCACAGAATGAAATACATAGCATTATATGGTTTTAAATTTAAATCTGTGATATACTTGTCATTTAATGAATTAAATATATTATTGAATGTTATGTAATTGTCATTGAATGAAATACAAAGGCACATATGATTTAGAAGCTTTCCCTGAATCACTGAACTTCGTATCCTTCCCGTAATTGTCACCAAAATGCTATATATAATTGTCATATAATGCAATAAATATGATTGTCGACGTTCTATAGCTTGTCATATAATTTTCCCAAATCGTAGTTCTCTCTAAAGTATTCACCTCTTCTCTTTAACACCAATAAGGTGAGAGAAGCGACTGTCATTATTCCCATCAATATGGAAAACAAAATACCAGGACCAATTGCTCTCAAGATTGGTTCGACAACAAAAGTAGCAGCAGCTGCCAAGATCTGTCTAATAAGATTGTTCAAAGCTACACCAGTAGCACCTTTTCCAGGTAAAGTGTCTACCAAGTATGTAACTGTAGCACCAATGACCAACATAGAGGCAAATCCAAATAGGGCAGTACCAATCAAAGGAATGAACCAGAACTCACCGTACTTCAAAGTCCATCCAAAGATCAAACAAGCAGGAGGAAAGAGAATTACAGCTGTGACGATATTCCATGAGATTCTCGATTCTGGCGCGAGATCACCATTATGAGATTTGGCGTATTTGGAAAGCAAATGATCGTTCCATTTGCCACCGATAAGAGATGCAATCAAGTATGTGATTGAGTTCGGGATGTATAGCAAACCTACGATTATACTCTTGAATGCATACGGTTCTCTGGCGAATTCGTAGGAAATTGTCATGTTGAAGAAATAGATCACTGCGAAGCATATAGCAGAGTACGAAATTACTAAAGCAACTGGTGGATGTTTTAGCAAAACTAGAGAGTGCAATGGTCTGATGGTCATTTCGTAAGCCTCACTCTTAAAATGGCTAAATCTGTCGCCTTTTTCAAGAACAGCAGTGCATTGTGTAGCTTCTCTACGTAAGCCTTCTTCTATCATTTCCTGTGCCACTTTTCTGGAGTAGTTAGTTCTATTAGTAGCTAGTCTAGAAAGAGTTGGCATCACGGGATCCATCACTAGACCTTCCTCTTCAGTAATGTTTATGCGGGCACTTCTAGTGCTGATTCTCGACAACGTTGTTGCAAGCCTTTGTATCTCTTCTTCTACTTCATCTCCTGTAATGTCATCTGGGATCTCGTCCGAGTCTGTTACTTGCTTATCAAGGCCCAACATGGCTCTGATGTTGCCAAGATTATCGTTTTTTCTTAAGGTTTCCGGCAAGAGAAACAAGATAAGCATACAGTTACAACCCGAAAATATCACAAGTAACCATTGTGTCGCTCTCCAACCCCATACTTGTGCCACAATGCCCCCGAGAATCGGGGCTAGGAACGGTCCCATCAATGGCCCTAAATAGTAGTACCCCATTGCGGTACCTCTGGTTTGCGGAGAAAATAAATCAGCTATAGTACCAGCTCCTACTGCCTGAACTGAGGCTGAACAGCCACCTTGAAGAACTCGCAAGACAATTAAGGCAGAAATGTTCGGTGCTAGAGAAGTTCCTATGGAGAACGCCACAAACATTGAGAATGAGATCAAGTACACTGACCTACGGCCACTTCTCTCGCTGAATGCAGACCACCAAAGTGGAAATACTCCTAAAGAAAGCAAATATATACCGACAGATACATTCACCATAGAAACAGAAGTGTTCAAGTCTTGTACAATATCATCGATAGCAGGCAACATGATAGAAGTGCCCATGGGACCGGTAATAGCCGCAAAGGCAATGATACCTACGATGGTATACTTTCGCAAATTCAGGTAATCTCGTGCATCTTCGATTTCGGGCATAAGCACCACTTGTGCTAGTAACCCTCGACGATCCTTGAGCGGAACCTTGACTCCACCTGTAGTCATATGACTCTTTACCTCTGAATCTTCTGACGAGTCATTACCGTTGTCTTCATCACCATCTTCGTTCTCAGCAAACCTTTCTTGTGGATGGTGATCTTCATGGTGGTGAGTTACATCTTCATCTTCATCTTCATCTTCATCATCGTCCTGATTTTGTACTTCCTTTTTGTGGATATCTTCCTTAAAACTTTGGTCTCGAGTATTCTGATGAATTTGGCTTTCTGGATTTGTAAATTGCTCGTTATTATACTTTTCGTTGTGGCTCTTGGGTCTGTCGCTACCAGCTATACCAGCTACATTAGTGGTGGAGTCTATAGAATCGCTGGAGTCTAGAGAAAGTGTGTCTGCGAGCTCATGAAGTGCAGAGGAGTCACCTACTGTGTGTGAAAAGTCGTCGTGGGCGTTAGACATGCTCCCTAGCCCTATTTGCTATTTTCTAGAGCTCAATATCGGCCACAGAATTTATGGGAACGTGAAAAATTTAGCCTTACTTTGTAAGACTCACAAGATGACTAAATAAATGAAAGTCACTGGAAAGAAAAAAGTCAAATAAATAAATGTTACTGGAAAATTTGGACAAAGTTGACGTTATTCAAGTCATAAAGAATCCTTCAAAGTCCCCAGAAAGAAAAAGATGTCATTTTCTCTATCAATAGCCCTTTTTCCATGTCCCCATTGGGACAGCCTTGCTAGCTACTTCCGCTGCATGCCGGAGTTAGTTCTTGAACCAGTCGCGGAACCTTAGGTTTTCCTGATTTGGAGACTGTTGCGAGCACTAATTCTAGCTGGCCATAGCCGTTCCACTACAGCTCGAACCTGACAACACCTTCTAGACAAGTTAGCATGGTCGGACAGACATTGGGTCAGAAAGACAGGTACCGGGGCACATCTGAGAACTCCTAGATATATCTCGTTAGAGAAGGCATTAGGAAAACATCGGCAGTAAATTGCATCACGTGCCTCGTTATCGGAAGTAGTCCAAACTGACGAGACCAAGAAATTCGCCGGTTTGACATATTTGCGGAGAAACAGGCACACAAAGTTGGGACGAGGAGGGGCACCGGATCTGTAGAACTGAGCTAGTTCCAACCCTAAAGCGAGAGATCTTGCAGCCGTGGGTGTGACTGCAAGATCAGAAGCTCTAGTGGGAAATGAGAAATACTCTGAAAAACTCTGGTATTTCGAGCTGAAACGTCAAGCCTGAAGCCGAAATTGAAACTGAAGTCGAAACTGAAACCAAAATTAGATTCATAGATTCGTAGTCATGAGCTTCGCCCTTAGAATGGGCCCAGAACTAGAGCAGGATGAACAGATTTTGCTGGCCTTGGGCTACAATTCTTGCTCATCGCTAGCAGGGAGTTGTTTTTTTCAGCGTGTGCCAATTCTTTTTGAACCTGTTCATCTCTGCCTTGATATTGCATACTTTTCACGTCGCTATGCAATTAGCATGATAATCTTCTTCTGAATCACAAAACCATGCCGTGACCATCAGCAACAGCCGATTACCAGCCGAGGCTATAGTTGAGATCCGCTTTTTGATGAACGTCACGTGCGTAACATAAGTTTTGAGTTTTTGGGGCATCTTGAGCTGCAATCGTAGTTGATGGAATTCGGTTCTTTACATCTCATTCAGCTCTTAGGAATTCGAAAGCAGTGTATAAGCGTGTTTGGTAGTACCAGAACGTTTTTAGTATCTTGAATTTCGGACTCCGGAAACTCCGAGAAAGTCCGATCTTGTCCGTGGTGCCGGTGGCCAATTCCAAATTGTGAATCATAGAATATTGAAATATCAAACACTATTGAATTTAGTATTGCTGGAAATCTTCTATTCAGATTGACTGCCCCAGAAATCGAGAAAGTGAACAAAATTAGACTGGCCGCGAGACATATTGCTTACTGTTTCCCAAATTGTAAGAGATACGTATTGAAGATTGATCTGTAACTCTGCTCTTTATCGAAATCGTCAAAGCTGAAACTTGGTATCCAATTTGTTGAGTATTTGAGAATACCTAAGTTCCATTGCTATTGTAGAATCGAAACTCAAATAAGGATAGTCCGATTCGCGATAAGTGTTAATTTGTATCTTGAAGAGTCATCGAAAGCTTGATTTTGATTTTTGTTAACTCCACTTTTGATTGAACCAATTTTTGATATCCGTTGCTACTTTCAAGGTTGTCGTTTGAAATTTTTGTTCTGATCTTCCAACTGAGTAAGTCTTGTTATTCATTATGTCTTTGTCTAGACACTCGCTCCCGGTCGTTATAGTCCGTACAGCCTTGATTACTCCGTTCTTCATTTGTGGCGTTCTTTCCATTGTATTCACTCAGTTTGTTGGTGCGGTGATTTTCAAATCCAACCCTGCAAACAAACAAGTGGTGATGAACTTGACGAAGAACCATTTCATCTTACTTATTGCATCGATAGCTCGGTTAGTATGTCCCTGTGAAATCAGTGTTACTTACGATAAGGACACCTTGCCTCAAAGCGACTCGTTCAGAGTAGATTCTGGAAGGCACTTGATCTCGCTGTTGACGCCTAACTCTGTTATCATTTCAAACCACCAGATCTACACCGACTGGTTGTTCTTATGGTTTCTCTCGTATACGGCTCGTTTATCGTACTATATCCATATTATCCTAAAGGACATGTCCAATATTCCAGTTTTGGGCTTCGGAATGACAAACTACAACTTCTTATTCTTATCCAGAAAGTGGGAAAAGGACAAAATCCAGCTCTCTAATCAATTGGCTGTAATTGATGCCAATTCACGTGGAATGGGGCCAGCCAATGGTGTCCAACTCGTCGCTACTTCTGCTACAGTAGGCGGAATTGTAAAATGGCCAAAAGGTAGAAGAGAAGACCAGATTTTCCCTTACCAACTTATCTTGTTTCCTGAAGGTACTGTCCCTTCTGTAAGGACCAGAGGCAAATCAGCAGAATATGTTAAGTTCAAAGATTTGCCTCCTTTGAAACATGTATTGTTGCCTCGTGTAAGAGGGTTGTACTTGCTGTTGAGAGAATTGAGAAATTCAATCGAGATTGTCTACGATATAACTACAGGCTACTCTGGTTTGGTTGCTGGTGAAATTGGAGAAGAGTCTTTTTCTTTAAAGAGACACTTCCTTAAGGGATACGGTCCTTCGCGAATCAATTTCCATATTCGTGGCTTTAAGATCTCTGAAATCCCACTTGGCGATGGTAATATTGACATCGACGACGTTCCTGAAGAAGAATTACAAAAGTTCGAAGACTGGCTACTTAAGGTGTGGTACGAGAAGGATGCGTTGATGGATGGGTTTTTCAAGCATGGTCGATTTGTAGATCCTAAAGATCCAGAAAACAAGGAGTTCCATAGGAACTCGGTTGTAGCGGATTTGAAGCTCAGAAGTCCTCTTGAAGTTTTTATTCCATTCACCACCGTCGTCGCTGCATTATTGTTGCTTAGGTTGCTCTACATCTTCATTAGAAGTGTCCTTGGCTATTAGAAGTCCATGCTTAATTGTTTGTTTTCTGCTTGCTGTACCCACCTAACTAATATTTAATACCAAGTTACTGAAATATGCTTCTATCCTCATTGTAGAGTTGTAGCTTTGAACGTATATTTTGAAGGAAGCCAAGAGTTCCGTATTTGTTTCGCTTTTCTGCTAATTGTCGCGAAAGTGGCTGCGAATTTGTATATGCAAGTTTGCAACAAAATTGTTTTACAAATGGTTGCAAAATATGAAACATCCAAACGCTATAAAGACAAAGAGACTTTCAAAATTTCCCAGCATATTCATAATCCATTCTTTGCCATCAGATTTAATTCTAATAACAATGATATTCGCAATTGTAAAGTTATTCCTGAAGTGTTACCCTTTGGTACTACTTTTTATAACTGGCTTCCTTCTAGGGTTCCTCTTGATAGGGTGTCTGGATCCAACTTCGCTGTTTTCCGATGTGTACTTATCCAAGTTTGAGTTCAACAAAACTTCTGACTTGTACAGCAATGTCAGAGCAGCATACAAAAGCACAAACTCCTCAACGGAATTGGCTGAAATGTCCATCAGAGTAGGCTATCTAGGAGTCTGTGTAGATATACAACAGAATATGACTTGTACATCTTTTAGCACCTTGAACACTTTAGCAAACGTATCTGGCATCTCTATTATTCCTACTAACACTAAGTCGACCCAACCTCAACTAGATCTTGTTGGCCTAGCAAAGGTCTTTAGTAATATTTGTCATCCGCATATACTTATGACAGTGATAATTCTTGTCTTGGTATTGTTGCTACTAATAACATACAGCTCCATTCCAGGATTTCCAGGTAGACAAAGAAGCACTATGCTAACAACTGGATTTGCTCTATGTACTGTGCTACTCTGGGGTTTGGGAGCCATGTTGCAATATGAATGCGTGAGCACTACTAAAAAAATAGTTTCGAAAAGTAGCATGGGAGTAATCTCAGCTGGAGTAGGCAGCAGGGCACAGGCCATGTCTTGGACGTCCTTTGCATTTATCTTTATTGTATTCTTAGACTGTGTGTACAGAGTGGTGAGGATTCTTAGAGAGAATAAGAAGAGAGGAGTTGCAGAAAAGTGTTGATAACCGTTCTTCCTTGCTGTACGAAAACGCATTCAGCAATAATGAATCCTACTTTATGAAAATTAAGAAAACAAGTTAGTAGCTAAAGAAGTATTTCTTGTCAATATACAATTTGCTTATTACATGTATATTATATTGAAGTTCAAAGATTGACGTCAAATTCCACTCCACATTTATGTTTATACTTTTATGAAATTAGCCATACTACTATTTATCAACCCTGCACATAACCATTTCTCCGTTTTCTTTTGTGCGCGAAAATATATCACGTGACAAACTCGAAAATTTGGCAAAATCGATTTCCACTTTTTTTCACAGTTAACTAAGAACATCAACTACAACAAAATAGATAGTACCTCTTTTTCAAGAATATCCTAAATTTTTATTAGGGCCAGGTCCACTTCAGTCGATATTTCCGGATTAATGTCGTACACGGCACAGCTTGACGCGTTTGTGTCGCGCCTCAACGACAATGTCGATTATCGGACTGCCCACTCCATTCTTCTGGAGCTCTTGGACATGATTGAGACGTTCAACGGAGCTGCTGAGTACGAGTACTTCTTGAAGAATCTCGTTCCTATCTTCATCAAAAACCTCGAGGATGTTCCCATTTCGTTTGTCAGCACTTCTCCGGAGCATAAGTTACGTAACTCTATATTGGAGATACTCCACCGTTCAATTATGAATGAAACTTTCCAACCTTTTTCAGAACAGATCCTTGATGCGTTGACCAAGATATTGGTAGATGAGAACGAGGACAATGGGGTATTGTGTATGAAGATCATTACCAGCTTGCACAAGGCTTATAAAACAAAGCTAGCTGAGAAAGTGCTGCCGTTTGTAGAAATTATCAACAAGATATATGACAATATGCCAAAGACCGTAGCCGATGGCTTCTCTAACAGTGTTGCCAATAATACCGCGAACTCTTCGCAGCTGTCAGAGGACAATGACACGGCCACGGAAATGTCACCTCCACCTCCTTTCAGCGACGATAATTCTTCCAAGACATTGAACAGAGCAATGTTTTCATACAAAACACTTGCAGAATGCCCCATAACCATGGTGTCCCTCTATTCTTCGTACAAGACGCTCGTACAGACTTCGTTACCTGAATTTTTACCAAAAATCATCGAGATTTTGGTTCTTCAAGTCGAAGAACAACGTGTTTTCAGAGAAGATGCTTCCAAAAATAATAAAATCACCACCTCTATATCGCCCAAAATCAAGAACAGACAAGCGTACAGTGACTTCATCTTGGGGCAGGTTAAGGCGGCTTCATTTTTGGCTTATGTTTTCATCAGAGGCTATGCCAATCAGCATTTGACTCCACAGCAATCGGAACAAGTACCTGATGTAATCTTGCGATTGCTCCAAGATTGTCCTGCTGAGCTTTCCGTAGCCCGTAAAGAATTGTTACATGCCACCAGACATATTTTGTCAACGTCTTTTCGTGCTCAGTTTATCCCAAAGATTGAACTTCTTTTTGACGAGAAAATTTTGATTGGAGATGGCTTGACTTCTTTTGAAACTTTGAGACCATTAGCATATTCCACCGTGGCAGATTTCATCCATAATGTCCGCAACGACTTGACTCCTAAGCAGATATGGTCCACAGTTACGATCTACTGTGATTTATTAAAGGACGACTCATTGGCGTTGACAGTGCAAATCATGAGTGCCAAGTTGTTGTTGAACTTGGTGGAACGCATCATGAAGCTACCTAACAAACTTGAGGGCAGACAATTATTTATGATCATTATTGACTCCTATGCCAAACGGTTCGAAAGCTTAAACAGAAAATACGACTTTATCATTAACAAACACAACGAGTTCGAAAAGAAGCGCGGAATTAAGGAAATCGAGTCCAAGAAAGCTATTGCAAGATATTCTTCCAAAATTGCCTCTGAAAACGAAGACGTCATAAAAGATGAAAAAAATGACGTCGAGGACATAGAAATGATAGACGCCGACGAAAAAACTGCTGCCATCAGCAAAGACACAAATACAAACGTAGAACCAACGAAAGAAAGCGATCAGGACTTTGACAGCGAGAAGTTTATTGATCTTTTTAACATTGAATCATTCTCCCCTATTGCAACTTCTCCTTCCAGTACAAATTCTGACTTATTAAAGGATGCACGCTACCTTTTCAGAACGTTGATGACCTTTTTGAAGTCAGTAATCTTTGGATTGAAGAATTGTAACCCTCCTGTGCCTCCTCAGCCTACTTCAAGTGATCCTAAGAATCCTGGTCAAACTGTAAACTACGATAAATGGAATGATTCTGCTAAGTTGCGATCCTTTGAAGAGGTTAACGTCTTAAGAGCGTTGTTCCGTGGTGGCATAAGCTGTTTAAGATTTTTCTCTGTAGCCAAACCAAAGCCAAGTGTAGCTCAAACGAAGGCATTTGATTTTTCCACTGGTGGACCAAATCTCCCTATCACTTCTTCCAAGGAGGAGAAGGATCTCATGGAAATATTTGCTACAATATTCATCCATATAGCTCCAGCGTCATTCAACGAAATCGTCAGTGCTGAACTCCCCTTCATGTTTGAAAGCATGTTGGAGAATGCCGCTTTACTCTACTTGCCGCAGTTTTTCTTAGCCAGTGAGGTTACCTCTGCCAACTTTTCAAGCATCTTAATAGCATTCTTGAGAGAGCATTTGGAACAGTTGGGAAAAGTAGAACTTGTAGAATCGAATATCTTGATAAGACTCTTCAAGTTATGCTTCATGTCTGTCAACTTGTTCCCTACGGCAAATGAGAGTGTGATATTGCCCCATTTGAACTACTTGATTTTGGAATCCTTGAAGCTTGCTACGAAGGCCGAAGAACCAATAGTGTATTCCTATTTGGTGAGAATTTTGTTCAGAAGTATCTGTGGAGGAAGATTCGAAAATTTGTACAAAGAAATCATGCCCATCTTACCAGTTCTTTTGGAGAATCTCAATAAGATGATAGCCAATGCTCGCCGACCATATGAGAGGGAAATATACGTGGAGTTGTGCCTTACTGTTCCAGTACGGCTTTCCGTTCTTGTTCCACATTTGAACCATTTGACCAGACCATTAGTTTATGCACTTAATGGATCACAAGAGTTAGTCAGTCATGGTTTGCGAACATTCGAGTTGTGCGTTGATAATTTGACAGCAGAATACTTCGACCCAATGATCGAACCCGTGATTGATGAAATCATGGCTGCATTGTGGAAACATCTAGAACCAGTTCCATACCATCATCAACATTCACATACTGCTATCAGGATTTTGGGTAAGTTGGGTGGTAGAAACCATAAACACTTTAAGCCTATCAACAACTTGGTCACTCAATCAGAATTAGATCAAGAAATCAAGGCTTTGTTCCACATTCATGGATTGAATGGCCAAGTACCAGTATCTATTACTCCCGGAATTCAGTCTGCTATCAAGTTGTTGGAAGATCCTAGATTGAAAGTACATTACAGAATAAGTTCGTTCAAATATTTGTCGAGTATCCTTAAGTTGTTCATAGATACTACTCCAATTCCAGAAAACTACTCCGACTTCATTGCTCAAAGTGTCGAATTCTTGCTGCAGGAAAAACTGAATGAGAGTATGGACCTCGAGAAGTCAGGAATAAGAGATGTTGGTAAATTAGATCGCCAACAGAAATTGTTCTCCAGACTATTGGAAGTTTTGTTTTTTTCCATTTCCATTCCTGAGATCAAAGACGAAGCAAACGAATTAATCGACGGTATCACCACACATTTCACATTGTTGTATTTGGGAACTTCTGTTACTGAAAAGATAAAGAAAAACAGACCATTCTCAGTGAACGACAATGAAGGCAAAGCGTACATCAACGAAAATGCTTTCCTTAATGCTTTAAACTATGCTTTGAGTTTCTGGAATAAAGAAGTACGAAACAAAGGTATTGACAGCATCAAGAGAATTTATTCAACAACAGTTACAGTTTTCGGTTCTGACGAAGCTGCTTTGTTTTCACCTGTTTTCCGGTCTATGTTCTACAAGTTTACGCACTGTTGCTATAATGAATATTATTATTCTAAGTTGGGTGGTATACTTGGTCTTACTACTATGTTTGAGGATTTAAATATACCTGCCAAGTGGTTTTTCAAACGCCAATTTGAGCTTGTTAGATCCATTTTCTTTATATTAAGAGACACACCTGAAACCGCACCATTTGAGGTGAGGGATTCTGCCAAGAAGTTAGTATTGAAACTCCTTCATGATTGCAACAAGGATCTAACAAAGGAAGTAATTTTGGAGAAGCCGTTCCAAACTCTAGTAGGTGCATTGGTGTATGATTTAGCTAGTGCAAATCCACACGTGAGAGAAGTTTCGCAAGAATCTTTGAAAGTGTTGTCGGACACCACCGGAGTTCCAATTGCTACAATAATGGGACCATGCAAGCATCTTCTACTTACACCTATTTTTGGAAAACCATTGAGAGCTTTGCCTTTTCCTATGCAAATTGGTAATATTGATGCTATCACATTCTGCTTGAATCTTTCAGATACATTCTTAACCTTCAACGAGGAATTGAACAGATTACTTTTGGAGGCTTTGGCATTGGTTGATGCTGAGGATGAATCACTTGCAAACGTGCACAGACTTTATGAATACAGAACCTCTAACCAATTAATAGAGCTTCGTGTTGTTTGCATCAAATTACTTTCTCTTGCCTTGACTAAACCTGATTTCTCATTGGGTTCGCTAGCTGAAGCTCGTATACGTATTTTGGGTGTCTTCTTTAAAGCATTGTGCAACAAATCTACTGAGATCATCAATGCCGCTCATTTGGGATTGCAATCCAGTTTGCAGGAAAATGCCAAGCTTCCCAAGGAGCTATTGCAAAATGGTCTTCGTCCCATGTTGATGAATTTGTCTGATCATAAGAAGTTAACTGTCTCAGGATTAGAGGCTCTTGCAAGACTATTGGAATTGTTGATCTCCTACTTCAGAGTGGAGATTGGTCGTAAGTTATTGGACCATTTAATGGCATGGGCCCAAATCAATACATTAAGACAAATAGCTGGCCAGGGCTTAGATAATAATCACACTGTTCAGATTGTTATGGCAATCTTGAATATATTCCATCTTCTTCCACCAAAAGCGTATACATTCATGGAAGAAATCATCAGCACTTTACAATACTTGGAAGGTCACTTGGATCGTCACCAAAACTCCCCCTTCAGAGAGCCAGTTTCTAAGTTTTTAAACAGATTTGCTGAAAATTGCATGGACTATTACATAACCAACTTCAAGAACAGAAAACTCGGAAACATGCTTGCTTCGATTGCTGGTATGGAAGGCAGCGAGAAAATTAGAAGCGTTGCCAAAGAGAAATTGGAAACAATTTTTACAGACGTTCAAAATGAATCTGTTGATGAAATCAAGGTGGTGAAATTTGCTAACACTATTGATCTTCTTGAATCAATCACAAAATATGAACATGAATGGTTTGATAACCAGAAAGATTTGTTGCTTACACTCTCAGAGTTGGTAGACAATATTGCAGATATCAAGAGCAATGCTTCTTTGATTTCTTCAGCTCATTTCCAAGCTGATCAGGCCATTGAAAAGCTTCTGACCATAATTGTCCAATATTTGGTAAGAAACCCCAAGCAAGTGGATATTGTTTTCACTGTCGTAGATCGTCATTCCAAATTGAAAATCAAGATTCCTAACCAATTAGAAGACTTTATTTTTGATAACATTGTGAAATCTGATGACATCGAATTCAGACAAACCTATTTGAACAAATGTATTGATTTTGTTAACGAAAGTGAGCCATGTTTGAAGTCCAAAATATTTTTCTTGAGAAAGGTATTTTCGACAATTCTTATATACGAAGCTGAAAAGAACGGCAAGATTGACGTGTTCTTCAGCGAGGAATTGTCGCCTGAATGGCTTACAAAGATTTCCAACAATATATGGAAGTCGACCAATGATATCATTACTGATCATACCTCCGGTAAGATGGATAGCTACAGATATGCATTATTGGAAGTGACAGCCACGTTACTTAAATTGGCTCCTACCTTCATTAATGGGTTCCGTAAGGATATCATCAAGTTCAGTTGGAACTATATCAAGTTGGAGGATAATATTACGAAGCAAGTTGCCTATGTTACTACTTCTTACTTCATTTCTGCCTACGAAACTCCTGCTAAGCTTGCTACTCAAGTGTTTGTTGCGCTTCTTAGAACACACCAAACTGATTCCAGACATTTGGTAAAGCAAGCATTAGACATCCTTGCACCTGTGATGTCTGTTAGAGTCGAGCAAGATTCTCCTGACAGTTGGTTGAAATGGCCACGTCGTATTCTTTCCGAAGATGGGTTTAATGTAACACAAGTATTGAATGTTTACCAGTTCATTATTCAACATCCTGATCTTTTCTTTGTGGCAAGAGAACATTTTACCTCCAACATAATCACTGCAATGGGTAAGTTGACCATATTGGCCAATCCTGCCATCGAAAATCAGGTGCTAGCCATTGAGCTAGCCGAACTTATCTTGAAATGGGAAAGAAAAGCGAAGTTGTTGAAGAATGATAAGCAAAGCAATGGATCCCTCGAAAAGGTTGGGGTTGCAGAATCAACAGTTAAAGATGAAGAAGCAGACGAAAGTATGGAAGTTGAAGAAGAAAAGGTGAATTCTGATGAAGCCAAGGAGGAAGCTGGTAGTGAAAATAATGGAAATGAAGAAGAAGAAAAAAAGGGATATGAAAGCGATTTCACTACCTCTCCAAGCTATTCCATTCCCTTTGGCCAAAGAGAAGCGTGTGTTACTTTCTTGATTAGATACGTTTGTATCAGTCCACAAAGAGCATCCGAAAGTGAACTTGGTCAGAAAGCCTTGGGCATCTTGTACGATTTATTGAGTCCTGATCATTGGTCTGAAGTTTCTGTCAAGCTTACCTTCTTTGAAAAGTTCTTGTTGTCGAACGATTTGAATTCATCGAATTTGTTGGGCTACTGTTTGAATGCTTTGGAAGTTTTAGGAGTTGTTCTCGAATGGAAAAAGCTGGAATGGATCGTATCGAACCTTCGATATTTGCACAAGCTCTTAGAGAAGTGTATCAAGTCTGATAATCATGATATCCAAGAGGTACTACAACGTGTTCTCCGTATAGTTTTGCAAGCTATCAATGACCAGAGAGAATCAGAAGATGACGACGAAGAAGAAGAAGATGTCAAGGAATTCATTAACTTACTTTCTACTACTGTTTCTGAGGATTTGGGAGATATGCCATCTGTTGCTGCTGGTGTAACTTTGTCGTGGACATTAGCCAACTATAGACCATCTATATTGGATTCTCTCTTGCCACTGATTATGAGAACCTTCAGCAAGTTGTGTAAGGATCATATTACGATTACGCATCAAGGATCTCAATCATCTTCTAAAGATAGTTCCAACTCAGAATATGAAGCTAAGATGACTACTAGATTGTTGGAGAAGATTCTCAACTTGTCTTCTATGAGAATCTCGAATTTGGGGGACCAAAGAAGAATTTTCTTATCTTTGTTAGCACAACTTATTGAAAGATCATTAGATAAAGACACACTTGAGAAGATCATTAAGATCGTAAAGAACTGGGTCTTTTCCAGAACAGATCTTTTCCCAACTACGAAAGAAAAGGCTGTCATCTTGTCAAAGATGATGGTTTTTGAAATCAGAGGTGAGCCAACATTGTCTAAAGAATTCTATCAGATTATTGTAGATATCTTTGAAGATGACACTTTCAGTTGTACGGAGTTGACTGTCAGAATGGAGCAACCTTTCTTAGTGGGAACTCGCTCGGCAGATGTTTCTATTAGACGCAAGTTGATGTCTATTTTGAACAGTAGCTTGGAGAAGGATATCAGCAAGAGATTGTACTATGTGATTCGTGAACAGAATTGGGAATTCCTAGCTGATTATCCATGGCTAAACCAAGCAGTTCAGTTACTATATGGCTCCTTTAACTTGGACAAGAGATTACAAGTTGTTGAAGAGAACAAGCTTGCCCCATTAAATGCCTTGAAGGTTCCTGATATTGACGATAAGATGGAGATTGAACGTGAAACAAAGGACTTGCAAGAGTTGTTGAAGAATCACGATGATTTCTTGATAAGGGTTGCTGACGTTAAAGCCGGTGATGTTCTTGAGCCATTGATTGATTTGTTCTACCAGAGCAGCGAAGCTATTCACCGTGCCTGGTCCAGCATATTCCCCATTGCTTTCATGTCTATTCCAAGATCCGAACATCTAGATTTCACGAGATTTTTAGTCATTTTGTTGTCAAAGGACTACCACACTCGTCAAATAGATAGCAGACCTAATGTGATCCAATCTCTTTTGGAAGGTATTGCCAAATGTGATGATCTTCAGTTGCCACCATTTGCGGTAGAGTGTCTTGCTTCGAACTTCAATTCCTGGTCGCAGGGTATCCATATTCTTGAGAATATTGAAGAACAATCAGTAAATGGAAATGCTGAAGTTCGTGAAGTTACCCAAGACGCTCTTGCCAAATTGTATGCAACTTTGAAGGAAGACGACATGTTCTACGGTTTGTGGAGAAGAAGAGCCAAATATGCTGAGACTATTGGTGCTCTTTCTTTTGAACAGATTGGACTCTGGGACAAGGCTCAACAATTATATGAAACTGCTCAAATAAAGGCACGGAGCGGTGCATTACCATACGGCGAGTCTGAGTATGCCCTTTGGGAAGATCATTGGATCTTGTGTGCCGAGAAATTGCAACACTGGGACATTCTCACTGATTTGGCCAGACACGAGGGTTTCTCCGACTTGTTGCTTGAATGTGGCTGGAGAGTTGCTGATTGGTACAACGATAGAGAAACTCTTGACCAGACTGTCAAAAACGTCATGGATGTTCCTACACCACGTCGTCAAATATTTGAGACCTTCCTTTGTTTGCAAGGATTTGGACAAGGAAAGGAGACTTTGCAAGACCTCTCGAGGTTATGTGACGAAGGTATCCAGTTGGCTTTACGGAAATGGCATGGATTACCACACAGATTCAACAATGCTCACATTCCGTTGTTGCACACTTTCCAGCAGTATGTAGAATTCATGGAAGCCAGCCAGGTTTATGCTAGTTTGGTTTCTACGAACGCTCAGAACTTAGATGTGAAGTCTCAGGAATTGAAGAGAGTCCTCCAAGTATGGCGTGAAAGATTGCCCAACATCTGGGATGATATCAACATCTGGAACGATCTTGTAACGTGGCGTCAACATGCCTTCCAAGTAATCAATAAGGTCTACATGCCCTTCATTCCTATGTTGCAACAATCTAACTCAGGTGGAAATGCCAACTCGTATGCCTATCGTGGCTTCCACGAAATTGCCTGGGTAATCAATCGATTTGCTCATGTAGCCAGAAAGCATAACATGTCTGAAGTTTGTATCAAGGAATTGACAAGAATCTACCAGTTGCCCAACATTGAAATCCAAGAAGCATTCTTGAAGTTGAAAGAACAAGTTAAGTGTCACTACCAGAATCCTAATGAGTTGAACACTGGTCTTGACGTCATTAGCAACACCAACTTAGTATACTTTGCTACTCAACAAAAGGCTGAATTCTTCACGTTGAAGGGCATGTTCCTTAGTAAGTTACAGCAAAAGGTTGAAGCCAACAAGGCATTTGCAACTTCAGTTCAAATTGATCTTAACTTGCCTAAAGCTTGGGCCGAATGGGGTATGTTCAATGACAGAAGATTCAAGGAGAATCCCAATGACATGATCTATGCCAATAATGCCATCAGCTGTTACTTGCAAGCTGCTGGCCTTTACAAGAACGGTAAAACCAGAAAGTTGTTGGCCCGGATCTTGTGGTTGATTAGTTTGGATGAAGCTTCTGGTACGTTGTCTCAAGCATTTGAGGATTTCCGTGGTGAAGTTCCTCTTTGGTATTGGATTACTTTTATTCCACAGTTATTGACTTCGTTGTCTCATAAGGAAGCTAAGCTTGCTAGACAAGTTCTCGTACGCATTGCTAAGAGTTATCCACAAGCCTTACACTTTCAGCTTCGGACTACCAAAGAAGATTTTGCTGCTCAACAACGTCAAGCCATTGAGATTGCTCGCCAACAAGCTGCACAGTCTGCTTCTCAGAATGGATCTACAAAGAGTGCCGATACCAATGGAGCAAAGGCTGATGAAAACAAGCCTGTCGTTAGTGAACCTGGTGCTGGTGCTGTTGCAAATGAAACTTCTCCTACAAACGGAGATACAAAACCTTCTCAATCTGAAACTCAAGCTTCTCCATCGACTGCTAACAGTGGAACTAAGGCGGCTGAAACTCCGGTAAAGCCTAACATTCCTGGCTCAGTTCGCCAAGCTTTGGAGCATGTAGAAGAAATCATGGGAATCTTGAAGACAGCCTATCCATTGTTAGCTCTTTCTTTGGAATCTCTTGTGGACCAAATCAATCAACGATTTAAATGTACGGCTGATGAAGACGCCTACAGACTTGGAGTTGCTCTTCTTAACGATGGTGTTCAGTACTTGAATCGTCTTGGCAATCCCCGTGATGATGCCAAGTTACCTCCTGTCACGGAAGCAAATATCACAAGATTTGCCGAAACCGTTCTTCCAAAACAAATCAGAGCTGAGTTCGAAAAGGATCTCGTTATAGGCAAACCTAACTTGGAGACTTATATCACCAAGTTACGCAAGTGGAGAGACCGCCTAGAAGATAAGCTTGACAGAAGATTCAGTGAAGTCAACTTGGAGAATTTGTGTCCTCATTTGAGTGAATTCCATCACCAAAAGTTTGAAGATATTGAAGTTCCTGGCCAGTACTTGTTGAACAAGGACAATAACAGCCACTTCGTTAAGATTGAAAGATTCCTTCCAACGATTGGTTTGGCCCGTGGCACGAATGCCTGCTACAAGAGATTGAGAATTCGTGGTAACGATGGTAGTTTGCACACATTTGCTGTGCAGTTCCCTGCAGCTCGTCATTGCCGTCGGGAAGAGTGTATTTTCCAATTATTCCGGATTTTCAATGATACTATTTCAAGAAAGGTTGAAACTCGTCGTCGTAACATCCTGTTCACGCTACCTATAGCAGTACCTTTGTCGCCACATATCCGTATCATTAGCGATGATTCTAAGGATATCACGATGCAAAAGGTTTACGAAGACTATTGTAGGCGTAATGGCAAGAGTCGTGACGAGCCTTTCATCTACACTATTGAGAAATTGAGAGCCGCCTTCGACCAGCGTTTGCCAAAGCCTGATATCATGAGTATAAGAGTTGAGATTTTGAGTGCTATTCAAGCATTACTTGTACCTTCAACTGTGTTGAAGAACTATTTTGTCGACCTTTATCCACAGTTTGAAGACTTCTGGTTATTCCGTAAACAATTTACTTCACAGTATGCTTCGTTCATTTTCATTACTTACATGATGTGTGTGAACACTAGACAGCCTCAAAAGATTCACGTCAACATGGGCTCTGGTAGCGTTTGGACTTCAGATATGTTGCCATGTAAGATTGCAAGCAAGAGTGCCTTGATCGATAACCCACAGGGCAGACCTGCTCCTTTGTTTTACAACGCTGAAATGGTTCCATTCAGGTTGACTCCTAACATCCAGAAGTTGATTGGTGAAACAAGTTTGGAAGGGGTTTTGGCTGTCTACATTTTATGTATAGCTAGAGCCTTGACTGAGCCTGAATCTGACTTGGAACAGTTCTTGACTTTGTTTGTTCGTGACGAAGTTGTGTCATGGTGCGCTCAACAAGACCCTCCTCGGTCTATTCCACAAGACAAGCAGCTCCGTGAAATTGTTCGCATTAACGTAGAACTTATCATCAAGAGAGTTATCCAAATTGGCCATATTTCTTCTGGTCCTTCTGTTGCTACGCAAAACGTGTTGGAGTTGATCTCACAAGCTGTTAACCCTCGCAACTTGGCCGCAGCCGATACATTATGGATGGCCTACTTTTAAGTAAAGAAACAGATTTATTGTTATATATGTATACTAGATTCTTGAATGTTTAATATATCAAGGTGAAGTAGTAAGGTGAAGTAATTGCGATATTACTACAAATGTAAATTGGAGAAAGTTACAAACAGAAATGGAGTTACATCAGATATCGTCATTATGTATATAGGCTTGACTATATCTCATTAGTCCCTATTGAACTAAGCAGCGTATGCTTTCATCTGCTGCTTCTGTATTTCTCTTGGTAGCTCCGTTTCTAATTCAACAAATCTATCCAGATTCTTGAGCACTCTCCTATCAATCTTGCTGTAGTAGTTTTTGATAGCATGAGAGCTTAGGATGACATTCATCAAGAGTACAACAAAGGCTATGGTGTTGACAGCCATGGAGACCACAGATATAACCTGAATATAGGTGGTGACTTGAACTTTAGTAGTAACCTTCTTCATGCTATCATATTCGTACAGGTACATAAGCGGAGCGTTTAGACAAAGAATGGCGGCTGCTACACTGAGGACAAGTTCGCCAAATTCAAGAATAAGGGAGCAGAATAGAACCCTGAAGGTGACAATGGTAGGCATTTGGGTTGAACACAACGGGAGTAAAGTAGCGTTTGTTCCAAACTACAGTATGTTAGTATATATCACAGAAATGGGCCCAGAATTCTTTGGCTTACCATAAAGAGACAGTAGAGACTAGAAATAATACAGATCACGGGTCTGTTTTCGATGTCATCAAATGGAACCCCAGCATAGATGAGAATGTATTGGATAAGAAGAAGACCCATATATGTTTCAAAAACCACCTTGAACGTTTTGGAGTCATAGACACCTTCCACCAGTTCAAGACGGTTGAAGTTCTCCAAGTCAACTATGCGATCGTTTAGTTCCGGGAATAATACACTCTGAATAGGTGTCTGGGCACTCATGGCACACATTTGTATGAATGAACTTTGTTAATGTGAACGTGTCTATTGGTGCTAGCAAAAGCGATAAATTTATATATAGTGAAAATGGAAATAGAGGAAAATGCAACCCTCTTTCAGTGGCTGCGAAAAATTGATATTCTCAAAACCCCCATGGCAGTAGATAAGGACAGCACCTGTCGACACTAACGGAACATATCCCTATCCATTAGAATGAGTTTACATAACAATATATTATATCTATTCATTATGCAGAGGATCACTACAAGTAGCCGGTGGGCGTTGGGGGAACCCAGGGGGTTTCACCTTGGCTAGCTACTAGTCTATTGTACAACTGTCTTTCAATTTTGGGAAACACCTTTTGTGACTGCTCTACACCATCGCTGAGCCAGAGACCCCACGAGCCCATCATGTTAGCCATCAACATATCAGTAAAGAGTCTGTCACCCACAATGAGTATTTCATGAGGAAGTATATCGAATTGCTTGAAGTATTCGCTGATTTCTCCAAAGCATCCTGGCTTCTTAGTGGAATGTCTCAATACAGTAACACCAGTGTCGTTTTCCAACTTAATGGCTTGGGTATAATTGATGTCGTCATTGGTTCCAGCGGAATTGCTTACAATTAAGAGGTGCTCTTTTGGAAAAGCACCCTGGAGCTTTTTCCAAGTTTCCTAGATATGTTAGTAGATTCTTCATTGGAAATGTCTTTTGATATTCTAGACTTTATCATTTTTAAATTGTTCTGCTTGTTATCAGAGCAATACATACTTCATAAGCGGGCCATATTTTGTCGTCGTGGTCCTTGGCTATGCAATTGTCTTTATCCAATACAACTCCTTTGATTTCGACATCGGGATGGTTGGGGATTTTGAAAGGAAGAGAAATCTGGTCAAATGATTTCAATGCCACGTGCGGAAGGCACAAACTCGGATTGTACAAGAGTCTGGAAACGTTGAAAGTTGCACTGACGTTGAACATGGTAGATTCTGTATCGAGTGGAAAGTAGACTAAAAGAAGGAAAGTCTAGTAGTTCTCAAAGTTTGACAGTTGAAAATATAATCATGTGACCACGATCAGCTGAAGTAACCAGGTTCATTGAAAGCGACACTTAAGGTCTCAGGAGGAGCTGGTAGTAAATGTGGAGGTTGAAGCTGAATATACCAGATGATAGTGCATTTTTTGGAATTGGAATGTTAATAGCAATGAATATACGGGTTGAAGTTTTATAATTTAAGTCATTTTGCACCCATTCGTTTTTGAAGATTCCTTAGTGAGAAAAATACTACTCAAAATTACGGCCACAATAGGGCGATAAGAATGCAACTTTTAAGAATGATAAGAATAGCGTACATACTCAACATTACATTACAAACATACTTATGTGGGTACATTTGAGCATTAACTTTCAGTATACCATCTATTTTGGAGTATATTCGTAATTGACTCAAAGTTTCCAGTGTCGCATTTCTCCATTTTTCATCTGTCACACTAATCTTGACATTTTTTCGATAATAATTCGCATAGTTAGGCTGAAAATTTTCGATTCTTACTAAACTTCAACATTCAATTCTATCTTTTCAAAACACCAACCCCAAACCCCGATATATACCCCCGCCATCTCCAACATACTATGTCTTCATCTACTCCATCTACAATTAATTCTACGGAACCGGGGAAAAACGACATTCCACGTAAATCCCGAGTCAATCGAGGCCCAAAGCCATCCAAGCCCAAAGCTGGAGGCTACAGAAGAAATACTGGCAATAAAAGTGAAAACACAGAGCTTCAAGACGATCTCGATGAGTCGAACCAATGCATAATCTGCGCTAATCGCATCCAGTACGCTGCGCTCACGCCATGTAACCATACCACTTGTCATAAATGTACTTTCAGACAGAGAGCATTGTATGAAAAAGCACTCTGTTTGATCTGTCGTAGTGAAAATGACCAGGTAATCTTTACCGAAGAGATCGAAAAGAACTACGATGACTTCTCAGCCCAGGACTTCGTGCTGTTTGACGAGAAGTTTCGTATACAATTCACTAACGACTACGTTAAAGAAGATACATTGTTCCTCTTGGCCAATTCGTGCCCCGTAGACAGTAAGTTGTTCACATCTTTCAAGGGATTATGTGACCATGCCAAGGAACTGCACGCAAAGTATTACTGTCTACTTTGTTCAAAATTCAAGAAAGCATTTATAGAAGAGCTTCCACTCTATACACAAAAACAGCTACAAAGACACCAAGTTGATGGAGATGGAGATGACAGTGGCTTTAAAGGTCATCCAGAGTGCAAGCATTGTCACGGTAAACGTTTCTATCTGATAGACGAACTCAACATCCACATCAGAGACAGACACGAGCGGTGTCATATCTGCGACCAGTATTCGCCCAAGACCGCAGATTACTTCAAGAACTACGACACTTTGTATAACCACTTCAAGCGAGACCATTATGTGTGTGCCGTAGCTCTGTGTGTTGAGAAACGGTTTGTAGTGTTCAGAGAAGATCTCGACTTGACGGCCCACATGTTGAAGGAACATGGTGGTTTGGCTGGATCTAGAGGTGTTGTTATTGGCTCGAATACTCGACATTTCCACTCGCAATTATCATCAAACTTTACTGAAGGATCGACCAGAAGAGCAGCTCTAGCAGCGGCAGCTTTTGACTCTGGAAGCGAAGAGGATGACTACCAGTCTAAAGAGGTTAAGAAGAGAAGATTCGAAGAAAGAGCGAAACACTATCTCAACTATAATCTGGAGGCCGTGCGAAAATTTACAGATGCCAATACTTCGTTCCGTTCCAAGCGTGTCAATGCTAAGGAATTGCTCCAGATATACTCGAAGGAGTTGTTTGTGCACCAGTCAGCCGAAGAGCACGGCTTGCTTTTCAAGGAGTTCATGGAGTTCTTCCCCGAAAACTCAGCTTTCTACAGAGACTTAGCTGAAGTTGCAAAAGATTTGCAAGCCCTAGAAGCTCGTGAACAGTTCCCTGTTTTGGGCGGAACCAATGGCAGCACCTTCAACGCTACATCATGGGTCTCTGGGGGCTCTGTAGCTCGTACGTCTTCACCATTGTCATCTTTTCCAGCATTGGCAAGGCCCACAGCCAAAAAGACTTCCGTGTCTCTGAATCCACCAATCCGTTACACCACCATTATTAAGAAAAGTCCTGCAACCAAGACATCTGTGACCAGCACCCAAGCATCAGCTGATTACAAACCAAACTACTTGAGCAACCTCGAAAAAACTCCGCTGGCATCATCGTTGCCCATTTTGGGCCAGGGCCGCAGCGCATCTATACCGGCCACAATTTCCCCCTCGATTTCCAACTCTTCTTCACGTAACAATTCGTCTTTGAACCTTGCCGACGAAAAGAAATTCCCAGCTTTGGAAAAAAAGGGTCCGAAGAAGAAAATCATACCCCGTGTCAATCAGTACAATATTGCAGATCCTGGCCAGTGGGGTTTGGCCAGTGAACAGCATTCTGTTGTAACTCCTGCGGAAGAAGATCTTGGAATCGTCATAACGGATAAGAGGAAACAAAAAATGAAGAAGAAACAGGATAGGATCCTCTTCAGCAACGGAATCTAATGGTCAAAGATTTTCGATACAGTGAGAAGAAGCTTGCAAGTTCAACACATATAGGACAATTATTGCCAATACCGAAGCGCAACCAGATATCTTTTTAAGAGACAGCATTCTCACAAATACGACGTCCGAAAACTCAAACGAAAAACTCCTAATCATACACCCGCAGTAGATAGTCTTCGTTACAGATTAGTATCCAGGCATAGAATGATGGTTAATTCTATTTCGTAATAATGATTCTAAAGTATAGATAATATAAAGACAGTAGATATTTTTCGCAGCTTTGTTCTTTGACACAATTCCCGATAAGACGGGGATCAGTGGAGATCCTGTTTGCACCGAAGGCATTCCGATAAATAGCGCACTTAATCTGGATTGCCGGCTGCACACGACTTTTATCTAGTTAATTGCCGAGGTCACGGTTAGCATACAAAAAAGGGGGTAAGGAGATACAGTTGGAGGGACTGAGTGACTCCTACTCCAATTCAACATATACAAGAATGCAATTTAGGGTATTCTGAGCATTTTTATTCATGCAATGACTGGCAAGTTTTGTTCTGATTCTTGAGTGTCACGTGATTTTTATTTGTGGTTATGCAGGACTTTCCATCCATGGATTAAGGAGGCTGGCATCGTACATGAAAACAGGAAGAGGTCGAATGATTTTACATCGAAGGCTGAAAGCAGGAGATGCAGGAGATGCCAACGGAGTTCCGGAAGCTTCCATCTGTATTCACATCTTATATCGAGTTCTTTAAGCAAAGTAGTTTTTCAAGCAAGGAGAATCCGCTCTGTGGAGTCCAGGACTGTATATATCCCTGTTTTCCGATTCTTCGACTTGGATTTCTTAGTGAAGTAGGAGTAGAGTTTCTTCCCGGAAGCAGTTGCAGATTTAGTTGTAGATATTGGGCTCGTACTTTGCTGAGCAATCTCTACTGACGTTCTGGCTCTCTGCCCTAAGTTTTGGGTGCATGGCCAATATGGTTGTTGTACATAGCAAATATGAATTGATTGTACCGATAATAGAAATAGAAGAGCTTGTACGCAAATACCCTCAGTTAGAAAAGAATGTTATTCAGGATAAAACTATCGGTGCGAATGTGAATGAAAGAGACGGTGATGACAGTAGCAGAAAGCGCAAAAAGAGGAAAGTACAGTATGACTTTTCTACGTTAGACGGCCAGTACGACATTACTGAGATAAGTATGCGTGAATACTTTGGTGTCCCAAGCTATAGCTTAGATAGGACCAAGCTATGTCCACGAATCCCCAACAGGATGGAGTATTTGCGGATAGTGGAGGAGTGTTTAATGGAAGCAGAAGAGGTGAGAAGCGAGTTTGAAAATGGCTGCGAAATAAAAGGTGAAGAGAAATGTAGAGAAAATACAAAATCAGGCAAAGAAAGGTGGATCGTTGATGTTGGAACTGGCTCCTCGATGGTATATCCCATTATAGGGATCAGCATGAACGACAACAACCGATTTATAGCCACGGAGATAAACCCTTCTTCATATTCGCATTGTTGTAGTATTCTTGAAGATGACGAGCGGATCAATTCCAGAATTACATTACAGAGGATAGAATCCCAGACGGAAAATTTGCTTCCTTTGGAGCTACACCCAAGTGTCCACGTCAGGTATACTGTTTGTAACCCCCCATTTTACGAGAGCAAGAAGGAGTTGGAGAGCAAAGAAAAGTCGAAGGCCACTGGAAAGCTCAATGCCCTAGTCAGCGATGACTCCGAGATGTACTACGATAAAGGGGGAGAAGTGGGGTTTGTCATGCGCATCATCGACGAGAGTGTTGAATCCAGCAAGATCCCACAATATCAACATTGTTGGTACACTGCCCAAATAGGAATCTACGACCATGTGAGAGAGCTTGAGAGCTATTTGAAGGAGAAGAGTGTTCCGAAGGTGTTCCATACTGCAATTGACTTCTACACCAGGAGATGGGTGTTAGCGTGGAACTTTGATGAGGGTCTGAGACTGCCGCTAAGCTACATTCGGTCAAGACAGGGGTGGCTCTATTCCTACCCCAGAGGAGCTGACGTGTTAGCAGAGGGGCTCGACAGGGAGTTGGCACTTTTCAGGGTCGAATTTCCTCAGTTTCAGTACCAGGTGGTGAAGATACGGGGAAGCTGCAGTGAGAACAAGTTGTATGTGGCATGCAATGAGGCTGTATGGATAAGACGGGTGCGTCGGTTGTTAATCAATTCGGAGGCGCGATTTGATAGTTCCGAGGGAGATGGTGCGAGTGCCGGTGCGGCCACAAAAACGGATAGCACAACGAAGAAAAATTCCGCAGAAGCGCCAATGTTCAACAAGATTGTGGTAGTACGGATTATCTTGAAGGACAAGAATGAGCTCAGTGTGGAAGTGGCTTTCCACGAGGGCTACGAGAGCTCGGAGACCGTGGCAAACAGCATGAGGTCCCTTGCCAGCCGGGTATTGTGTTCCAGCTAAGCAGCACACTTGCATGTCGCACTTGCAGGACCGCGGAATATACGGCTGATAGATTACGGCATAATTAATAATGTTTAATCACTCTCTGGAAAGGGTCATAACATCACCCTGGCTGTAGAACATACGTAGGAATGACAGGGCAAAAAAATGCAGACGGTTTTACGATATAAATAGCAGAGAAATTCTTTAACTTACAGCTCCGCTGGTCGAATTGCAGCCGATACAAATATAGCATAGCAAAGTTCCTATACTTTCACAGTTTTCTTTAGCTACCCTGAATTACTAAATACCGTAGTTGCCCACGTCTTCGTAGCCCTTTTGGGTTTGGTATTCCCGCTCGCCACTTGTCTATTGCTACCACAGCAGAAAGCGTGTTCCTTCGAATATTGCATCCACTCAGTTGCACCGATTCCATTTATTGCACCCATTTATTTCACTATTGCGCTTCTAGCTACATACCTGTAAGCCAATGTTCTTTGTTTCCAGTGCCACACGTAAAATTGACAAGTTATACCGTTTGTACTACTACAACAGTCCGATCCCGGTTATGACCAACGGCGAGACGGTGATCTTCAACAGCATCAACTTCTGCCTATTGGTCGTTGGCCTCTACTACGTAGTTCATGTTCTTCCTTCCATAGTAGTCCACTCCCTTGAGAAGATGTACTATTATCTCACAGGAAACTTCGTTTCCGTCAACGTCGTGGTGCTGCTGCTATTGTTGCTCAACACCAAGGACAAGTTGTACGGTTTCTTTGTGGATATCTGCCGGTATGTGAGCAGCAACTACTCATCCAATTCAGATGCCGTGAAAGCAAACGTCACTCAAGGTGCCAGAAATGGAGTGATTCAGGGAAAGTACATTGACGAGTCGCTTTACAAGTTCAGCAAGCTCTGACTCTCCAATGAATCCCACAGAATTGCTATTAGAAGTCAACTACACAATCGTAATATCTGCTTGATGCCCTGCCCTGGGCTCTCTGAGCCGGGCTTTAATGTCTACACGTATCTCGTATGCCGTTGTCTGTGTGGTATAT